>UXGC01001047.1:13016-37696 GCA_900480045.1 Eurytoma adleriae
CCGTAAGAAAGGGATCTCGCGGATAAAATGCTCTTCCACAATTTTCCGATCGGCTGCACGATCGAACGGCCGCTCGATCTCTCTAAACCGATAGTCATACACGACGAGATCAGCGCGCAGGGAGCACGGGACAGCTCAGACTCGTGAATCGCGCGCAAGCGAGAGGGAAGTACAGCCGAGATAAAGAGAGGCAAACAAGAATGAGTCCTCGCCTAAAGATGGCCTCGGCAATCGGCGCGCAGTGGTGCGCGCGACTCCCGACGTGAGAAAACAACGGTGGCGCTAGTCTCCCCCTCGCTCCGTCTCTCTCCCTCGCCGTCAGTTATAACCTTACCGACCGACCTGCGGCCCTGGCGCTGCGCGAGCGGAGAGAGACGGCGATAAGGCCGCGTGACGAAGGCGTGAGCGAGATGCCATAAATAAGCGAGAGCGGCCGAGCGAGAGGGACGGGGCGAAAAACGTTGGAGCGAGAGCTGGTGGCACTAGTGGTGGTAGTGGTGGTGCGTGAGCGAGAAAGAGCGCGCGCGCGCTCAGTGTACTCTCGGCGCAGAGCGAGCCCAGTGTAAATATCGCGTCGCGAAAAAAAACGCGTGTCGCACGATTCGCCTCTCCCGTGCGAGCGGTGCGAAAAAGTCGGCGCTCCTCGCGGGGGCGTGTGCCTTGCGCGTCTCGTCTCTCCATCTTTACCGCGAGTGACCGCGAGTGGTGCGTGCGGTGAGTTGCACGGGGGACACTTCCGAGGCGCAACAACCTCCCCCCGAGGGCGACGAGCCGTGTGCGCGTCCGCGCTGGATGCCGAAGCGCGGGCTCTCGAGGCGCGACGGCCTCGATGATGCGCCGTCGAGGGGCTGATTATGCGCGTCGGAGCAACGGCAGCCGGAGCAGCTGAGGGCGTCCGCAACGCTGCCGCCGCCGCCGCCGCCTTCGCGGGATCAGCGTCTCGTAACGTACGCGAGTATAGTGGTATATAAGCCCGAGGGAGAAGGAGAGTGCGACGAGCGAGACGGCGAGAGCCGGACGGACGGATGTGTATATATAGAGAGCGAAACTTCCTCGAGCTCTCGAATCTTATTTTTCCTTCGCGATTCCGAGACGTCCGTGAGTCCGCGCGTCTCCCGCGCCCGCTCGCCGCCGCATTTTTCGCTTCGGAATTTCGTCTTCCGCTTGGACGGATGGAGGCGGGATGATTAGTGGGTGAGAGAAGCGAAAGTGAGGGAGTGAGAGCGTGGGACGATGCGAGGGAGAGAGAGAGAGAGCGAGTGGAGAGGAAAGAGGGATGGAGAAGTCCGAGGGACCGCAGATTTTTCGGCGGAAGCTGAGAATGCAAATTCACTCGGGAGATACCTACCTGAACGGTGCCCGGGATCGTCGGCAAAACGACTCCGACGTCGTTGCGACGGTTTCGGAGCGTCGGGCGCGACTTCTGATTTTTCGTTTTAAATGCACGTGGTATTCTAAAAATCTATGCACTCGGGAACGGTTAACAGGTGGATTCAGGGACTTCAACAGATGCATTGTCATTAGAGAATGATGAATATATATTTCTTTCAAATAATCTTATTTCACGAGGTTTTATTATGAATATTTAACAAACTTATAGAAACAATAATCTATTAAATTTATTTAGTAATTTGTTGTAGATTATATTTATTTATTTAGTTCAACATGATGACTTGAATAAGTTTGAAATAATCATTTGTTTCTTATTTAGATTAATTCATACACACAGTAACTTATCAACAATTTCGATAGAATAATTTAAATGAATAAGTTGTTTATTTTATTATAAAATTGTGTAAGAATAGTTCATTTAATCCTGAATATGTTTTCATTTTAATTTTTTATTTTGTAACATAATAAGCAAGCAGTCTTGAACAAATTTAAAATTTTATTTATTAACAGGATAAAAAATTACATAACGTATATTGATGTGTAGGTAAAACTATTTTTTGTATTTTTTTGTATGAAGCAATTAGCTTTTTCCTACAATAAATAGAAAAACTGGTGTTATCTCCTATCTACTAAAATGGGTTTATTGTAATCCTCTACTTATTATTATCAAGGTACTCCAGAAATCTATGTCAAAAGTTAAATAAGATTACCTTAGCTTTCTAATTTGTCCTTATATTTGTAGTTAAAATATAAGTACTTATAAATTGGTTAGTTAAATCTTTTAATTTTAAATCCATAAATTAATTTTCACAGAATCAAAATGTTTGTTTGCATTCTGATAAAGTGTCTGTATCTATCTTAAATCCTACATTTTAGTCTTTTAAGAAATACCAACATATTTCTAAAGATAAATAAAAAAAGTTTTCCCATTTTCGATAACATGTTGATGCAAAAATATTGGAGCAAATAAATAATAAAAGTTCTTGAATCAATTTTCGGCGAAAATATTGCATTTATCGTTTCATCAACGTATGTAAAAACTTGCTCCAATAATTCTATTTAAAAAATAATCGTTTATTTGTCCATGAAAACTCGAAAGAACCTTTTGCACGTATATAAAATTTAAGCAAGAAGGAAAATGTCAAGCCGCACAAATAGTCTGGTCACGTCTTAGATACTTGGTCGATTTAGATTACATTTCTTCGTGTTGATGACTTTACCTTGCTGACTAACCAATTAATCAGAAATTTTTTCGTAATTTTCTTTAATTGCCGACCGATAATTAAAATAATTAGTTTTCCTATAATAACAATAAGTTAAACAAATCTATGGTTTAAATTAATAATAGGCTCCAATAATTTCCCGCCAAAAAATCGGAGCATAATTTAAAACGAATTAATATTTTCTATTTGAATCGCGTCAATTTACTTTTAATCAATTTACTTGTAAAAATCAAAATGCAATATTTAAAAGTGTAAAATATACTCGCCTTTGTGCGAAAAATACACACGATTTTAACATTCGCTATTTCCACCAACTTCACACTTTGCGTAGGACGTCAATTATCTAGTCATGAAGTATGAGTATGATATCAAATTTTATCGTACGGAGAATTGCTAAGTTCAATAAATGCAAGACCGATAAGAATTTTTTATTTACACAATGCCGAACAATCTTGAGACAGTTGTGCACGGTTGAGACAGTTGTCTGCCTGTAATGTCTGAGTACACAATACAAAGAAAATTAAATCATGAAAATATTTGTCGTTTACACATAAAGTAGAACGCGCGTGTTTAAAAAATAATTAAATATAATAGTTGTAATTATATCGAATTTTTATTCTTTTGGCTAATCGTGTTCCAGTTTAATTTCTAATTGTTTAGATACACTAAAGAGTAATAAAATAATTATGGTTTTCACACGCGTTGGAGCGTACTGCATTAGGCATATTTAAAAGGAAATTAGGCATTTCTCGTAAATAAGGCATTACTAAAGAGAAAGTTTGTTTATTGATAAAGTAAATTTTCTATTTGATATTTATCGATATTTATTACTCACAAGAGAAATAAAACGAGTAATAATTTAAATTACCTTCGAAATATTCAATTTTCCGTTTCAGTTGTCGAATTCTTTATTTCCGTATTTTACGAGTATTCATTGACGAGCAGTTCTTTTATTACAAAATGAGTTTTTTAACTTCAAACGACTTTAGTGTATATACAACGATTTTCGATGACGTCATACTTATATACAGAAACATCATAACAAATATATCAATCAATATTGCCTTCGTACTTCACTTATTTTCCCGGTGTTAAATAATGAAATAAAACTGCTCGCTTTATATCTCTACCGACGAAAAACTACAAAGTAAGCTCAATAAAATTATATGGCACGTGAGTAATAACTCTGACTAATTAGTCAAAATTTATCTCAACAAACAAGCCATTAACAAAAGGGCGGCTGACGTATCGAATTCAAACATTGTTTAACATTACAATTTCTTGGAAATTGAAAAAGAAATTGTTTTATCACCCGCATGTAGGAATTATGCAAATCGTCTATACGACACAAAAATTCTTTCGTTTCGGTCATGCCGAAACGCGAAGAGACTTTATACAAAAGAGCCGAAACCGCGAAATTCTTTACTAAATAAAGATAAAAAAAGCTCCGGCATTCCGATGAAAAAAAAAATGTTTAAAAAAATCCGGCGGCCCGAGAGAGCGGCGGTTCTGTTTTATCAACGGACGACCCCGCAAGAGAGAGAGAGAAAGAGAGAGAGAGAGAGAGAGATGCCCCGCTATATAGACACCTGCGAGGCCGTGCAAATTTCGGCGCTGGCCATCTTTCTCTTTTTACCTATAGAAGCAGCGCAGTACGTGCAACCGAGGCTCCGTAGCGGCTCGGCATTTTCCGGGGGAGGGATAAAGAGAGCGAGAGAGCAAGAGAGTGAAAGAGTGAGAGAGAGTGTGTGACAGAGAGAGAAAGAGAGCTTGGGCAATAACCGTCGCGCATCGCATAATCTGGCAGTAAGGCTAATCCGGGGTATGGCCGGTGCCTTTAGGTGCGCCGCAAGGAGCCGGGGCTGCTGCTGGTGCCGCTCGGCGGTCTTGGTCGTCGGCGCCGCCAACGACGTCTCGAGAAGAGGAAAAAATCTCCGGCTAAGCGGCCAAAATGGAAGAGGAGAGCGCGAGCAGCACAAGTGATATTAATAGCGAAGAAGCCGTCAAGACTGAACGTAAGTGTCCGTTGCCTCCCCCACCTCACCCCTCTCCTCCCACCACTTTGGCAGATACGCGCACCTCGGCCGTTTGTTGTATACGCGTCTCGCGTTTGTCCATTTTCCGATGGGTACCCGAGTGCCGCCCCCTCGATTTTTCCCCGCGGGGGAGGAAAAGAGGAGCCGCCGCCTCTCGTTGCTCACGCGAAGCGGTTGGGATTTTAAAATTCGATCCGTTGGAGCTCTCTCTTCGTCTGCTAGCTTCGCTCGTTGGCCGATGCGGAGAGGTGCTCCGAAGTGGAGGGGTTGCTGACGAGTTACGGCCGCGTACACGTGATTCGAAAGGTGCTCTTTAACATTCCACTGATCCCGAGCTTCATTCAGAAAACTTGGTCAAACTATATATTTTATTTATTTTTCTTTTATCTTCTTTCCTTTTATCTGTTCCGTTCATCTCTTAATTGACTGCTATTAGTAAATCGTTATCAATCAACTTTATAATATTTAAGAACCTAAGTTTTTTCAATAATTTATGAAAAAAGTTCATATTTTGTACGTTTAAAAAAAAACTTTTCATTAATGGTGTGATTAACATTTTTGCACAGTCATGCAATATTTTGTCCCTAGCTCAATATTTTTGCTCAATAGATCTTTAAAAAGTGAATGAACCAAACAACACTTTGTTTATTTCAAGCCAGTGCTGAATTGGAGCAGCGCTAGTTTATTTTGGATGCAGTTGAATGCATTTGTCAAGTAACTTACTATTGAATTATTCATCACTGAAAATAAAAGCTAGTAATTTTTATTCACTATCAATTAATTTGTTTTAAATTATATAAATTTCATTGTCAGTTTATACTTCATATCTGTCATTGTTAGGTAATAACAGTGAAACTGATGTAATGACTTTAAAATGTCACTTGAAAAATTTTAATTTATTAAAATATTTATTATTGCAATCAATATTAATTGCATTTAAAACTCATTTTAGTTTTTAAATACAGTGTAAGAAAAGTTGGTAGATCATGCACTTTCATTTAAAATAAATATTTTTAAAATAAACAACTACCTTTTTGTTAGTCCTTTATTGGAATATTCCGTATTTTTGCAATTCAAGATGTTTTATTAGCAATACGTTTTGAAACTGGAGTGACTAATCTTGTCCCCTGACAAGTTTTAGGTGTTAGAGTTTATCTTTGTGTGTCTCTAAGTATGCAATGTACATAGATAACATATTTTGTTTGGTATTTCTTTCTTTGTTGTTCTCTTTGTCTGATGACCTTCATTTCCAGCCCTAAATTCTATAGGTTAGTCTATCTTAAAACTTGTTTATTTATGGATTCAATCAATTGAACTGAACTTACAGGGTTAATGTTCACTAAACCACTCGTGGCAAATAAGTAATTTGCTAGTTGAAATTAAATTATGTTACATGTGTTATGGTTAACTAGAATTTCATAGAAATTCATAAGTGTAATGTTCTAAAATACAATGATAGCTGTTTAAAATATTTGCTTTTTACAAGATTCCCTTTATTGGGATTTAATGTTAATACTCGTGAGAGTTATAAGAAGAGGTAATAGAAATTTCACTTATTTAAATGTATCAACAGTTATTTATATTCTTGTTTTTTCCACAATAACTGTACTATTCTTCGTACATGTGTTTCAATGAAACAATTTGCATCTTCTCACGTTATATTTAACTTCCTTTCATTGAGTTTAATTAAAATCTACATATATTGCATAGTTTTAATTAAAAGGATGTGACTTTTTAGCACCCGGATAAATTTCTTAAATACCCATGTTTATACACTCCTGAAAAAGATAACTAGTTTATTTTTACAAAAGATTCGTTGTTTTACAAATTTATTTGTTCAGTAATACATTTTTAATATATGCAAATTTAATAGATTCTGTACACTACATTTAAAGTTAATATTCTAAATGATATTCTAAATTTTAACAATTTAAATTTTTAATTCATAGATCGAATTATACCTCGACAAAAGAGGATATGCCTTGTTGGAGCAGCCAGTGTGGATCCCAACTTGAGAGCTGCAGCTCTGCAGTTCGGTGTTTCTGTTCTTAATTCTGAGACTGGTAAAGAATATGTAGATGATACATCGTACTGTACATATTTTATACTCAAGAATTTCGAAGGATACGAATATGACTTACTCAACAAAAGCGCACATAGGTAAGATTACTGCTTTCTTTAGAAACTTTTGTTCTGTAGAAATAAGATTTACTTAATGAAACAGCTCTCACTTAAGTGAATTTCTGCTAAACTCCCATTATTTTCTAGGATTTTGGGGCCAACAGCTTTGTTACAGCTGGCGGAGAAGAAGGAATCGCTACCTAGTATTAGTAGACCCATGTATACCAGAGCAATGTTGGGTGCAGTAGTTGCGTTTACCGGCTTTACAAGGAAGGAGGAATTGGTAAGCATCATTATTTGCTTCATTTTTCACTTCTTAAAACCTTATTTATGAAAAATTACTATACTTTACTTAAAAAATTTTACAGACCAAACTCATGAACATGATTCGTCACATGGGTGGTAGTATTCGGAAAGATATCAGTTCAAAGGTAACGCATCTCATTGCAAAGTCTTGTGGAGGTCAGAAATACAATTATGCAGTTACGTTTCTTGTGCCGATAATGTCTATGCATTGGGTGGATGCATTGTGGGAAAGGAGAGATGATGTTTCCAGCTACTGTAATAATGATGAAATGGTGAGAATTAAGTACAAACTACTTCAATTTACAATTTTTTGAATTTATTTTACATTTAGTGTTTAAATATATTTTAAATACTTAATTGTTGGAAAAAATTTTTTATTTATTACAGTACGTTTTCTTTTATCTAGTCTTTTATTTTAATGGCTAACTAGCATAGAAACTGTACATGACTTGATATTTACACATAGCAAAATAAGAGTAAGTAATAACCTGTCAATGATGTTTCAGATGGCTGCTTTTAAACTGGAGGCCAAACTAGAAGATCTAGGATACAGTAGTACCAGTGGTTTACATAATGAGGAGGCTGTCAAGACAGATCGTAAGTATTTGTTATTTTCCTCACTTCACCTCACATTATTTGATTGAAGCCTAGATTGTTCGTATTGTACTTATTTCTCAAAGGCTATTATGCAGGAGAAAAGCTTCTTAAATAACTTACAACAAAAAAATGTTTAATATAGATTTCTTTTTTTCCATCTGAAATGAGCATTTATATAAAATTTTTTCAGTTATATAAACTTCTATTTATCGCACTAAGAACTTTATTAAACTATATAAATTTCCACATTGTTTTATTAATTTAACTAATTCACAATTTTATGATTGCAGAGCAAATTATACCTCGAAAGAAGAGGATATGTCTTGTTGGTGCAGCCAGTGAAGATCCTAACCTGGGTGCTGCAGCTCAGCAGTTCAGTGTCCCTGTTCTTAAGTCTGAGACTGGTGTAGAATACATAGACGATACAACTTACTGCACATATTTTATACTCAAGAGTTTTGATGGATATGAATATGATCTACTACACAAAAGTGCACATAGGTAACAGATTACTTTAGAATATTTTCTTAGTTTGAGAAAGTATATGCTTGATGATACAAGTTTTTACTTTGCGAAATTCGCTAAATTTTTATTAATTAAATCAACTCCCACTATGTTTTAGGATTTTGGGGCCAACAGCTTTATTACAACTATCAGAAAAGAAGGAATCGTTACCTAGTAATAATAGACCAATGTATACACAAGCTATGGTGGGGACTTGCGTCGCGTTTACTGGTTTCAGGAAGAAGGATGAATTGGTACGTCTTACTATTATTTTATTCTTATTTTTTAAGACTTTATCTTAATATCGATTGGTAATTGTAAATTTTAGACTAAACTCATCAACATGATTCATCATATGGGTGGTACCTTTAGAAAGGATATGGATTCAAATGTGACCCACCTCATTGCTAACTCTTGTGGGGGTGATAAATACAGGTATGCAGTCTCGTTTCGTGTGCCTATAATGTCTATGCATTGGGTTGATGCATTATGGGAAATAAGAGACAACATTTCTAGCTACTGTAACAATGAAGAAATGGTGAGAAAAATTATTACTATTATTATAAAACTATTTTCTTTATAATTTTTATAAAAACCTTAAATCCGCTTTATATTTGCTCCGAATTTATATTTGCTCTCAGTAATCTTTAACGAGAATTTAAATTATCTCGGCTTGATTTTCTTTTATCTTTTCCTTTGTACAAGTGATTAACCAACACAGGAAATACACCTGTCTATTTATTAATAGAATGAACTAAATTAGATTATAAGTGACGTCAATCAATCAATTATATTGTAGATCGCTACTTTTAAACTGAAGCCATTTGTCGGAGCCCGGGTTTGTTTCTTTGGTTTTCCTGAAGATGAGAAGAGGCATATGTGCGAAGTATTACAACAACAAGGAGGAGAGCCTACAGAGATAACAGATCCAAATTGCACTCATGTGGTAAATATTAAAACGTGTCTCTTTCGAAATGTTATCAGAACGTACACGTGAGAAATGAAATAGAACATTACTTTTGAAACATAAAAAGATTATTGAGGAATACAAAATTTTTCTTTTTTTATAGATCGATAAGTAAAGTATTTAAATTTAGTGCAGTAATGTAACTTTGCTTATAATTTTATAATTTTGCAAAATGTTTAAATAATTACAGTTGTAATATCATATACTATAACTAGTTATAGTAAATAAATATTTAATAAATATTTTCCTCAGCAATTTTTTATATAAATATAAAAGCAAAATTGCTTTAATGCTTAATTCCTTTTTTTTTATTTTTTTTATTTACCGTTGCATTGCTGCTTTTCGCATACGCGTAGGTGACTGACTTTGGAAGGCATCGCTATAGAATTACCGACAGCGCGATTAAGTCGCTACCATATTTCAATCTTCCTCTCGATCCTTTCAAATTTGAGTTCGACCTTCCAAGCAATCGCAGATCCTTGCCCTACTCGTTTACATACTACGATCCCTACACCAACACCATACCTTCACCGGCAAAATCCTTGTTTGCGCCACACGTATTCTCCATCGGAAAACGAAAACAACGAAATGAAAATAGCCCGGGGACAATAGCAACCATGACTGCTGTGTTTCGAGATAGTGGAAGTTCAGATTCAGCGATATGCATGGACTTCTCCAATGATCTGCCCAGTCCCACAAGCGAATCGGCTCCTATGACTTTTGACGAGGTTTATGAAGAGGAGGTGGCGGATACTGAGGAAGAGGAGGAAGATGAAGAAGACAAAACCCATGAGTCATTGGGCACCGAAAAATCGGGCGATTTGTGGAACGACGCTGCTATGGACATCGACTCCGGAATAGTAGAGGACGGCCAGCTGAAGAAGTCACTGTCTCTGATAACAAAACAAGAGTACGACCGACTAAACGGTAGTTGTACCCCCATGAGGTTCGTTCAGTCATTCCCGGCAGTCACTCTCTCGACAGGCAAGAAAGTGCCGACACCCCGGCGTTACATTAAGTGGAGGAGGTCGTCGTCGTCGTGCAACACGATGTCGAAGCAGCTCGTCGCCGACACCGGCGGCGTCGTTTGCGAGCCCAAGCTCCGCTCTCACCTCACGAAGAGATACAGCTATCAACCTACAGTCACTTTCGCCAACGACACTTTCAACGACACCAGCAACACGAACACCTCCCCAGCCGATCACAAAAAGTCGCGCAAAAGCTCGAAAACGCTGTCGCGCGCTCTCAAGCACAGCTCGGCCCTCTTCTCCAAAATCAGCGAGATTGTTTTTCCTTCGACATTCAAACAGCACATGCCGGTGACGCCCTGTCGACCGAGCCAGCAGCAGCGCCGCGAGGACGACGTCGCAATGCGGCAGAAGTACACGCCGCTACCGAGTCCGCTACCGGTACCGGCGAAGATGGCGAGGCTTGGCTCCGACACGGATTGCAAGGTCAGGGTGGCGCAGCAGCAGAGGATCCAAAGTCTCGAGAGGAAGGCTAATCGACGCTCCCAGGAGACGAACCTACCCATACAGTGCTATACTCCAGAGAAGAGTGCTAGAATTTTTAAGAGAACGCAGGAGAAGTCATTTTTAGTGGTATATTATCTTTGAAAAATACGGAATGCGGTAGCCGTCGGCGATCTTAATGTTTGTGTTCAGTACAAAAAAATCTAAAAAGGGCATTGAAATCATGTAGTGTAAATCATTAGCTTGTCACTCAGTTTTTGGAGTAATGTTCTTTGAATTACAGTCCGAATTTTATTTTATCATGATTTCAATATCTTGATGGATTTAAAAAGGAAACTACTTTTACATGTGGCTATTCAGTTAAACAAGCGTTAGAACGTCTTTCTACTAATTTTATAAACTCTTTTAATATTACTGTAGAAGCAGACAACAGAAATTCAGATATTTGTGATAAATGTGACGAAATTTTTATCGACTCTACAAAATCTTAAAAGGTGTTATTTTTAATGTGCGGTTGTGGATCTATACGATTACAAGATTTAGCGGGAATCCTTATATCCAATCCTAAATACCTTAATAACCTTTTCATTTTTAAAGTAAATTTGTAATGTTCTTTGGCTGTCTTATGTCTCGTTCAATATTAAATAAGTTATAAAAATATTGCTTTAACGTTCATTTTAATCATTTAATTAATCGTAGGTTGTGGACGAATCCAATGTAAACGCGCTACCTGATCTTGCGTCAGCAAGAGCACACATTGTTAAGGCTGAATGGTTTTGGACTTCTGTGCAAAATGAAGGTGCAGCGGATGAAAAAGATTACCTATTCGAAGATGTGAGTTTTTCTAAAATCATATTTATCATTGTAAAGTAGTCCCTTAAGAAAACTAAAATAATAACAATTTTATGTTTCGTATTAGTATCTGGAATCATTCATGTCGCCGTCGGCTTCGGCGAGACGGGACAGCTTGCAGCAGACAGCAACACCGACGACGGCGTCAACGAGGCGAAAACGTAAAAGACTTGCGGACACACTGTCGAGTCTGGTACAAAACGGCGCCGACTCGCCGGCACTTCACAAGAGGCGTTCGAGCATAAGCGATGCCGGCCACTTGAGTATCAGCGGGAGCTTTCTTGACTGCACGGCGAGTCCCGACAAGCAATTATTAGATGGTGAGTTGTCGCTTTCACTTTGTGTTCTGTGCTTTTTTTCGTTTCTATTAAGCTTATAATTACCTTTATTTTTAAGCACTTTCAAATGATGTTAAAGTTACTATAACATTTTTAATTTTAAATTTTTTAAATTTTGATTACCTTGCATAACAGTTGGTAATTTTTTAATTAATCTTCAAGCTTTAACTCTATTCTGAAAATGTTAGTTGTTTAATGTGTGCTTCAGTTTTCTCCTGTCTTCCTTTCATTTATGGTTCCCTAAAAAATCGCTTTTGTTGCTAAATTAATGTACCTTGAATCCTTTGAGATCTACCTCTTTTTATAAAATTACAATTATTTACGTAACGTTTTAATACAAAAATAAGTACGTTTTGATTCTTGATTTTTTATTGATTAACAAATATTGCGAAATAATTGAATGAATTTATAATTATTAATTGATCTCAAAGATCTAATTCAGCTTTTGTGAAGCAATTGAAAATTTTGGTTTGTCACTAACTGTTTGGGCCATACAGGAGGGAAGACTTAATATAAAACGAATTGTTGATAAATCACAGATATTCCAGAAGTAGAGGCTGTGAGCGCAGATTCCGGTAGAAAAAACCTTTCTCCTCGTCATCAAGTCTTCCTGGAGCTTGTGCAAACAGAGTCAAATTATGTTGGCATTCTCAGCACCATCATGACTGTAAGTTTCAATAGTGTAATGTGAATTGTACATGGGGTTTTGAGTAATATATCAATCAAGAGAGTTAATGCAAGGATGTCGGAGTAACTTGAGCGTTGCTTTTTTCAAGCTTTCAATTTTACCGTTGGCACTTTATTAATTATAAATTCTAAAATGAAGAGAAAAATATATATTAAAAAAGAAAAATTTTTCATCAGTATAACTTCTTAAATTTTTTTTTAAATCATTGATTAAATGATTTAAATCAATGACAACATTACTAAGCTATTATTTTATTTTTAAAGCTATTTAAATCGCCTTTGGAAGAGCTTATTGAAACCAGCGGTGAATTACTGAACAGCACAGAGGCTAAAATAATTTTCGGCAATTTTCCGCCGATTTACGAAGTACACAAAAAGATGTTGGAAGAGTTACGTTATTGTGCAGCACACTGGTCCGAAGAAAATAGTATAGGCAATATATTTCTCAAATTTGCACCAGATTTGGTGAAGGCGTATCCACCTTATGTTAACTTCTTCGAGAACACAAAAGAAATGTTGGATCAGTGCGATCAGAATAAACAACGGTTTCATGCTTTTCTCAAAATCTGCCAGACGAAGCCTGAATGCGGCAGGCAAAGTCTGAAGGAATTGTTGATAAAACCAGTGCAACGCCTTCCCAGTATTAGTTTATTATTAAATGGTAAGTTTGATTCATCCATCATGTTTCATTTGATTATTAAAAAATATTTAATTTACATTAAAAATTTTTAGATATCCTTAAGCATACACATAAGAGTAATCCAGATCACAGTGCCTTGGAAAAGTCGTTAAGTAGCATTAAGGAAGTTATGACGTATATCAACGAAGATAAACGAAAGACTGAGGGTCAGCTCGCAATGTTTGATATATTTAATGAGATCGACAATTGCCCGCCGCATCTGGTATCCTCGCACCGCTCGTTCATCGGCAAGTGCGACGTGCAGGAATTAAGCGAGGGGCTGAGCGGTCGTGGCGATCATCTCGTTCTTTTTTTGTTCACGGATACGCTCGAGATCTGCAAGAAGCGGTCCAAGGCGTTTAATTCGATGAAAAGTCCTAACACGGTTAATGGCCTGCACTCCGTAAAGATGAGCCAGGGAAAACCTTACAAGCATATCAAAATGTTATCTTTAAGTACTGTTAAAAAGGTTGTGGATATTCGAGAAACTGAAGGTGATTTCTTTTTCTTTATTTTTTTTAAATACATAAAGTGGTAATTTAATTAAAATACAATTGCACATTTTAATTTCATTAAATTATTCTTCAATTTATCTTTTAGTAAAATTCTAAGATTTTTTTCTGTTCTTTTAGAATGTCGAAATGTATTTGCTTTAATGGTTCGAAGTAATCAAGAATTGAAAGAAAAATTATATTCTTTCACAATTACTGACGAGGAGGTTAATAAAACTAATTACCTGCGAACTTTGTGTCGACAAATGGCCAATACTGTTTGTAAAGCTGATGCGGTAAATTATTATATTGATTTATATTTTTATCGTACATTGAACTGTAACTTATAATTTAAAATTGCTGATTTCAGGATTCGTTTCTAACCAGTCTTGACTCTCATCAGCTTGAAATAGATACTAGTGATGTAGCTTTAGGAACTTTAAGTAAAGCATTTAAGTAAGTTTTTCTTTATTCAGTTACATTTCTTCACTTTATCTTAATTAATAAGGGAAACTAAAGTAGTATATAAGTAGAGTACCTTTTCTTTGAGCAAAATTTCTTACAGTTTAATAAAACTCAGTAGTAATAACATTCTATCTATTATTACTTATTTTCTAAACTGGTGCAATTTTCGTTAATAATAAGTAATTTTGTAAAGTATAGTAAACTCTTAATATAATTCTTTATAATAAAATAATTATTGAAGTATCTGGGGTTCTTTCCTTGAATTAAGAATATTATAAATTTTCTGCATGAAAACAAAACAATAATGGGGCGACGATGCGTTTGGTTACAGGAGCCTATTTCATAATTTTTACCTGGAGTATATGGACCCGTATGTGTTCCTACTCAATAGCATGTGTGAAACTACGTTACATGTCCCACTACCGTCAGTTTTCGCACCAGGCTGTTTAAAATTTTTTTTACTCGCTTCTGTCCACTTTCCTTCGCCCATCTGCTTTGTAGAGACCATAATTTAACACACTCGATACAATTAAAAAGTTTGAATTGCTTTGGTAGTGGTGTGGCCAGTTCAAGAATTCTTTTACCTTATTATATTAATTAATAATTTTGATACTCTTCACACATTCAAATGTTTTCGTCTGACCTAGACATGAACCTTCATTTCATATATCTTATGCTTTTCATTTTATCCATTTAAATAATTGCATGTGGAGGCTGAAAATTCAGTAAATTGAACATTTGTTCTAATAACTTTTTTAATTTGTCTTGAAAAGCTTAAAGTTTTATGGAACAATACTTGAACTGGTTTCTTGCATCTTGGGATTCATTTCTTAGAAATTTAATGTACAAACATTTTGTTTGTAAAAACTTTTTTATCCTCCTTGAATAAATCTTATTAATGATATTAAAATAGAAAATATATAGAATAAACTTTAAAATTTTGATATATGTATATATCTTAGATTTGAATCTTAGAATTGGCTATAATTTGGAGCATAAGTAACAACGGGTACTGTAGAATGATGCTATTATAATAATTAATAATATAGTAATTTTTGAGCTAAAAGAGCACAGCTGTAGTCATTTTCAAACAAGTCTATTAGTTAGTTACAGGTGGTGTTTCTCAAGTATTTAATTTTGTATTATTTTCGAGAACTAAAAATTTGCTTTAAATATTATAATTGCTGAACTCAGTTAACCCCATTTTAGGATATTCATTTTTCGCATAATTCTATTTTTTAGATAAATTGATTTGAAAAATAAGTTTTAAACAGCCGTTATTAATGAAATATTTATATAACTGTTGCATTAAAAACATTTAGCTAACAAATTTTAACATCAACTTTATATTTGCATATTGCATGATTAGTAATTACAAATATTTTAGTACAAGATAAACGTTTAATTTCAGTTTAGCACCAATTAGTTACGTTAAATGATATGTACTTAATTTTAATTTTTCTTAAGAATCCATTTTCAGTTCTTCAAGGAGGACAGCAAAGTTTCGCGTTTGCACTTGTCATTGTAATAAATGTATGCAGCAACTGCTGTGAGATTTTTCATTAACCATTTTTTGCTATGTGTCGCAGGTTTGCGTCGCGTACGAGGATGAAGGTCGGCCGAGCATTCAGTTTCAACAAAACTCCGAGCAAGTTGAAACGTGCCATGTCTACGATGATGTCGCCGTTCGGCTCAACGAATAGCTTGACACCGGCGAGTCAACAGCTCGCCCAGATGAGGCTTGCCAGCTGTAACAACATTAATGTTAGTTAAACAAAAACGCTCCAGAACGCATGTAACCGTAATCAGAGTGGGCCTTTCGCTTTATTAGTTTTGCTTGATTTTTTTCTTTTGCTTGAAACGGAACTCTTGGATTTGCTAAAAGAAAGAGCGCAAAAAGCGTCGGATTTTTAATTCGAGTTGAAGTAGAATTAGTTGTATGAAACGAACGACGATTAGCGTCCGATGTAGGCGAAATATCGATCTAAGTGAACATTGTTCCTAATTGATTAAGGCATTTTTCCTCGTAGTATTGCCACTTAAAATGCTCATATTTATAATTCTTTTCATCGCTATTCAGATAATTGGTCTGCTTTGTAAATTATTGCTGAAATTAGTATTAAATTCAATTTAATGATTCGATTTAATGAGTTTATAATGAGGTATTAAAAAGGGGTTTCATTCTAAAAGTGCATGAAAGATTAGTTTTTGTTTTGAAAGCTTATAACAAATGCTCTGCTTATGTAAAGGAATGCAAACACTTCGAAGCCCACAGTTATTTACGTTTAACTGTAAACGCGAAGAGTAAAAAGTGATTTTAAAAATTTTGAACAAAGTTTTTATAAGAAAACACTAACATTATTCAAGTTAGCAAAGTTTTAAATTCGCTCCAATACTGCCTGCATTCCTGTAAGTAATGAAATTATCTTCTTTTTACAAGAAAAAAACATAATATGAGCATTTGATAAGTTAAAATCTTTTATGTGCATGCCATCAAATGGAAATGCGGATGGATATTTTGTATTTTTCTGAGTAAGTATGAAGTAGATGATCGATTACTTAAATGTTGATTCTTTTTTTGCGAGAGCGAGTTTGTAAGTAGGTTATTGACTCGCAAAGCTCTTAGATTATTTTTCTTTTCTTTTCCAAGAGAACAAAAGATTAAGTTTCTTTTAGGTGATTGCGACACCTCATAGTGTTTCGACTGGATCTAAATACTTCGCGGTGTTTTTGTTGGATTAACTGGATTATATAAAATAATAGATTTTTCAAGATAACGTAGATAAGATTCAACATCTTCTTTTTTTCTTACAGTAATTGAACTGTATGTAAAAAACCGTGCGAAACTTTTAGAGGTATAAAAAGAAAATTTTGAATACTTAATGCGTTCTTCTAATCAACTTTTGTTCAAGTCTTCAATAATGCTAGCGTATTTTTCTTAAATATAATAGTCAAATGTTTATGAATGTGGATGGAAAATAATCATAGCCTTTCTTAATTGTTATGCTCTTTGCTCATGGGCTTGATTATACTTTGATTAAAATAATACTATATTTTTTTGAAATACATATCTTTAATGCAGAAGAAATTTTTTTCTTTTTTTTTATTATATACTTGCTTTTTATTTTTGTATTTTTTTTATGTTGGATTACTAATGACATATTTTTTATGTATTGCATGTTATTCTGAAACTACTTGGAATTACTTTTTTTTATGTAGTTAGTAGAGTTATACTTCTTGTAGAAGAAAGACAAATTTCTTACATCAGTATGCTAAGACTTTGTTACGTGTGATGTTATTTTAGTTTGTTACACTAATTAACTCCCAAGTGAGAACATCTTTTCTATTTGGAAATACGTAACTTCTATTTTACATTTTGAAATATCGTGATAATTGATCAAACGTTATTATAAAGTTTAGATGTTCGAATTTGAAAGTTTAATCTTTTTTGTTTTCGTTTCGTTTACTTCTACTATGTGTGTCTTTGCAGGAACTGGGCAACGGTGGTTCGGGTTCGCCAACGCGAGACGAGGTTCTTGTTGCGCCCATGTCGGTCCAGCCGACGCGCAAAGCTAAATGCAGCACCCTCAGCATGGCCTCGCTCCGAAGGTTGTAATACACACCCCTCCGTGCATACAAGCATGTGTTGGCGAATAACTGAAAAAGGATGTCTAATCTGTGCTGTAAAAAAGAAATCTGCTTGAATTTCGGTCCTGGCTTGGAGAAATAGCTCAAACTAAAGAATGTCGAGATGGAAATTTTATAGATTAATGCTAACGAAACGACAAATAAACTTTTTTACGTTAGTGTGATTTACTGCCTATTGATAAAAAGTGATTTTTCTGCCGTGATGCTTTGCTGATTGCAAATTTAAGGCCTTTCGAATGAGAGTTTTACAGATTTCTTTTTTAAAATGTAACACTCAGTTACACGCTGTGTTCGAACGCGTACGCATACATACGCGGATGTTTAACTCTTGTTCCCCGCTTCATGGCCTCTGTTCTCTTGTCGACTATGTTACCTAACCCACACATGGATACTGTTTTGTACTTCATCGATACACACGCATAGTCACGTCATTACGATATTACACCGTGTGACCAGATGGTAAAAACAAATATTTCACTCACGATTTATCGAATACCACTTTGTGGAATAGTGTCTATTGATGTATTAATAATTTTATTGGTATTTGACAAATTGTGGTACTCCAAATTCTGTTTGTTTTTACTTTTTGGTTCGTGTCACGTTTTTGTGATTTCATTAATGTACGGCGCACTCAGGAAGGGAGAACGCGAATAAGACTATTAGTTTATTTTTGTACTTTCTCTATCTTGAAAGTTCATAGAGCTGTGCCTGTCCTAGTATTTTATGTTTGTGTTTGTTTTGTATGAAATTATAGTATTAAAAATTTTTGCGCAAAAAATTCCATCCTTAAATTATACGTCATATTTTGTACTACTTAAATCATTGAGTAGTAACAACTATTTCTTGTCAGATTTAATTAATTTGGAATTAAAATGTACACGAGAATGTTAACAATTTTAAAGTTACAATTTTTGTACATTATATTAATAATTGGATAATTTAAATATAATTCGATAATGAACTAAACCTAACTGAATAATTTCAAAATAATATTTTTTTAAAAAATTTTATCTTCCTTTCTGAGAAAAAAGACTAACAGCTTTATTGATTAAAATTTTTTAGTTTGAATTTATTAACAGTCAACATAAATTGTAAATAATAGTATTCAACATTCAATGGCTGTCGATAAAATACAACTTGACATATCAAAAAGTAACGAGAACTTCAAATGAAACGGCGCCTTCTTGTTTCATATTCAAACGAATAATTTAACTCATTAAATTCGCCAAATGTGCTCCTTATAATGTTAATTAAGTAATTAACTGTCATGTCTTTGAAACTAGGAAATGAATTGCTTTACTTATTTACATCAGCTAAATTATTCAGCTTCCAATGTGCTAACGAAAGAATTTTCTTATATTACCTTTTTGGTCTTGTCACCATTGTTTTTCTGCTATTGTTGTATTAACAAATACATGACTGACTACGAATTTTCATTCTAAATATTTATGTCTGTGTTCGCTGGCGACTATTAAATTTTAAGATAGAATATAATTATCTTATTAAATACACTTTTCACTCGTATTTTTTAAAATAGTTATGTAAATGAAAAAACTTTAATTTTCTTAAGATATATGATTATTTTTTAATCAGAATTTTCGTCGGTGAAAATATAATTTTTTAAAAAAACATTAACACAGTACTAATATAAAGAAAAAACTTTGGCAAACTAATACTTTAACTTACTAAAATGTATAAAAGTATCGCTTTGCTTAATATGTCACATTGAGCAGAATTTAATTACAAAAATAATAGATTGTTCAAAAGAACATGCGTTACCATCGTTGTTTTCTCTACTTACTACAGAAACTGCTCAGAGGAGGTCATGCAAGATAAATCTGATCTCTAAGAAGATACACAACGCCAACGGTGAAGGCAGTAAGAAACCATACAAGGAATATATAAAATTTGAGCCACTTCAAGGTGCCTTAGTTTTTAAAGTGTCAACTATAGAAAATCGGATTTCTTCAGATTTCTGCCAATACAAACGATTGCCACTATTTTTTGCCATTTTTATACTTCATTGTAATCAATTTTTACTCATTGAAGGAATCGCTTTCCCAGCGATATAGTCAATGAAATGTCATAAAAATAGATATTCTTGCCGTCAAATTTTGTGACAAAAATATGACGATTACACAAGTATCGAAAACAAAATTTTTGTAAATGTTCTTTACATCATCTTGTTTGTGGACAATGAAGTTATTGAAAAATGTTTTTATTGAAACTTTTTGAATGCTTTTATTGAGCTGTAGCTCAATTCAGTGAGAATGACTCACTGTTTATTTAATGTAATTGCAAAGATATTGTCCTAGCACATGATTTGAATTCATATGACTAAAACTTTCAGCGTTCATACGTATTATGCGTAAGCACAATATTTTTGTAAGTTACAAAAAGGAGCATTTTCACTTGTTGCCAAAACTTGTAACTGCGCGAATGTGAATGATATGTGCATTGCGAATGATACTTTTTATAAACCAGTAGCCTGATGAAAAAGTGAATAGAATGGTTTTGTAAATGCATTAACTATTGTTCTGTAAACATATGTCTCAGGTGTAAAATAATTTTTAACAATCATTTTCGATATTTTCATAGCCTTAATATTAACTAGTCAGAAATTTATAAATTGAAAAAAGAAACATTATTTTTGCATTCAGACTTATCAAAATTAAAAATATTTCTTATCACTTAAATAATGTAAGAAGCAGAACTTTTTGAAAATTTAATGCTGCTAAACGTTTCTGTTCGTCTTATTTAATCGCTCTATAAAGTATGTACACTGTAATTAGGTGTCAACGTAATTTAAAGTAAAAGAAAATTAAATGATGTGAAATTTTTACGATTTTGACATTAAGATACACCTGGTTGTCTGCAAAGCTTGAACAATGTAACAAAACTTTCAATGACTGCAACGATATTAAAAGATAAATTGCCTAAATTTTAGTTTCTTTAAATGTTATTACAATTAACACTATTACATCAGTGAAATTCACCGACGATATAAGTTGTATCTTTTATACAATATAAGGCCTTTGTAAATTGCAATTGCTTTCAGCCTTTATGTTACATAAGTTTAATATGTAAATACGTAAATTCCATAGCTACCTTTTGTTCAAAGAATATTATTTTCTGATCAGATGACTTTTTAAACTCTGCGTTGTTATGTAATTCAAAATTGTAAGTTTTGTTATGTTATAGGAAAGAAAATTATATCTGGCAATAATATTAGTGTTTATTTAATTTGATAGAAAAATTTAATCCAATGATCGTCGTCAATTGGATGGAATGCTTATTTTACAGCTTAACAAAACTTGCAAAAGATCACAGCATCGCAGATCGTTTAATGCGATTCTGAAAATTTTGTAAATAAATAAATAAGACCCAAGTGCGCAAAGTCTTCTAGTTTGTAAACGGTATATTTTTTATTCGCATGGTAATAATTTACCTATACTATAGTTATTAAATATGATGAAGTACACTTTGCCGCTTTATTTATATCTTACACTTTCATAGGTTATATAAAACTTTATAATGTAAACTTCAAAATGACTTGTATTTTTATCCTTCCACAATCTTTTAAATATTCCAATTGAAATTTTTTCAATCCTTCGACAATTTTAGATTTTCACATTTTTTATAATATATTAAATTTAAAATAAATAAGTCTCTTCTAATGAATGACTAAAATATACAATATTGATGAAGTGTTGATGTGTATAAGTAAATGTTAAAATACAAAATTTAAAACGTTCATTTTAGTTTTATAAGAGAATTTTGGATCGCAAATGTTTGATGTAAACTACAAATAGTTTGGATTTCGTGCTTAATTATGCACTTTGGTTGAAGTTGTTTTTAAAATCGTTTCTAAATACCTAAAAATGTTGTTTTCTGAAATCACGTTGCAAACACTTTTTTTTTTAAATTAAAGAATCATCTGTGATTGGACAGCGACGTTAAGAAGTTACTTCGAAAGCTATTTCACCCTCTTGTATAAATATAAATTTTTAGATACATGGTGGGATTTAATCCTTCCGCGCGTCGACGCCAGGGACCTCTGGTGATGTCGTGCAATCAGGACACTCGTTTTTTTCTCGTACAAACTATCCCGATATCGGTGCTTCCCATTTCCGGAAACATCGGGATTTATCTGCGTTAAGGCACGATGTGGGGTGACGCTGTGCGCGCCGTCGATTTCCCCCGCGCCCACGCCGCACCCCCCCGGGCCCATTGGTCGGCGGTATCGTCAGTGACTCACAGTTGGACCAAAGCCAATTCATAAAGTATGCACGCGAGCTTGAAAAGTTAAACAAGCGCCGCAGCCCCGTCTACATGCTCGCATTATTCATTCTCCTTGACTCCCGCCACCCCCGCCCCCTCCCCCTCTTAGCATACATACACCCAGCCGCGCGTTTATATACCTACATCCTCTTCCCGAATGCGCATCTCGAAGCGGCACGTATGGAGAGGGAGATCCTCGCGGCTCGCGCGTGTGCGACTACGTCGGAAATGAAAAAGGAGGAGGCGCGCTCGCCCGGAATTTGTCCGCCCGTTGAAGCCCCGGGAATTTTTCATGGGACCGGGGAATCCCCGGTACCGCGCCTCGGAGGGCTGCTATGGCAGCGGATCCATCGGCGAGTTGAAGGAACGTAAAAATTATTGTTGTACGATCTGAAGCCCCTCGAGTTCAGTAGTATACTGTTGGGGCACGAGGGAAAACATCCGGCTTGTGCTTGCGCTACTTTTTCTTTGGGTAAGAAGAGATTTTTAAATCGATATGGTTTATTACATCGTTGATCAAAGAAGTAATGTAAAATTTTATAAATAAAAGAAATAAATTTAAATAATATCTTCTCAGTGTAAAACAAAAATTTTAATGCTTTCTTCTATATTTTAAACAATTTCTTCTGTCATTTCTAAAAATCATTTATAATTAATTGATGGATAGCTTATAACATTTATACTTTAATTAAAAATCTAATCTAATTCAATCGAAGGTGAAACAAGAAATCGAGAATATATCGCAAATGACGTATCTTATGAAAAAACCATTTTTTTACGAGTCGTTTAGGCTTTGCGACTTAGTTATACTGGTGACTTTTGTCCTTCTTTTATGACTGTTCGATATCCGCTAACTTTGTTGCTGATTTACGAACATCGTGCTCATCGCCGGCTGATGTGCGTGTATACAGGCGTTATAAGGGATAGCTCCTCCCGGAGCGGCGCCGGTGGCTCGACCACGTCCGCTTGCCACCGCCGATCACAACAAGCGAGCCCCGATCCGCACACGTGCTGCCGGCAATCTCGGCCGGCCGTCCCCGTCATCATCTTTGGACGTTGTAGAGAGAGGTACACAGCGACAGAGAGAGAGAGAGAGGGGGTGGGCGGGTCGGCCGATATAACACGCGTGACGGGGGCCGTCGCGATTGCAATCACGCCTGGATAGCTATACTTACTATAGGTAGATACGCCCGTTATCCACCGCAGATGACTCGCCAATTAAACCGGGAGAGCCTGTGCGTCCGTCATCTTCATCACTATTCTCATATTTAATTCAACTCTTATCTAGATGTACGGATAATTATTTTTAACGATTTTGCAGCGAGAGAAAAATTGCGAATTATTTATAGATACATGGATGTTGTATAAACGCGATTTGAAAGTTCTATTCTTAAATGCATAAAATGAAAAATTATCATAAGCCTTGAAAATTTAATTCGTAAAAAAATTATACATTTTGTTTTTGTTGTAAAAAGTACATATCTTTCAGATTGAAATTAATGCAAAATTACAGTAGTTTGTTCTTTTTAGGAGATAAAACATTTTGTAGAATTGCTAGTTAGTCACTCCAAAGTTACACAAAAGGTTTATTTGCCTGTTTAATGGTCAAACAAATTATCACTAAGTATGCCCGTAAAAATCTTACGACGAAAACTTTCAGCTTATAAAGTACTTTATTAGATAAGTAATCACCTTAGATTTCAATTAGCAAATGTCATATATTCAGACGTATAACTGTTCATAAATTACAAATAATCATAAACTTTATATCACGCTTTTATTTTACATTTTGCATATTCATAGAAATTTAATAGAACCATTAAATTTCATTTTTTGATTATTTCCATTCAGGGAATTGGTATATCCACTTAGTGGGATATTAAATTTAAATAAATGTAATTTTAACGAATACATTTTTCCACCATAAAAATGTAAAAAAATACTTTTATCAATCATATACGTAAAAAAATGAACCATCGTAAACATTAAAGCGCTTTTAGCAAATTAACCATTATGCCGCGTGCCATAAAAGGCAATAAAAAAGCGCACTTCAAATCACATTAATTTTTGCATTAACACCGCTGCTAGTCATTCCGACGATTATCAATTTTAATCTGTTACAGCCTTTAAACTGATGAAACGCCGGGCCCTCTTAATGGCGCAACTTTAATCTCCCCGCCCTCGCAGTCTCAATTTCATACTCTGAAAATTGCGTTAAATATATCAAAGAATTCGGCCGCGGCGACACCCGCCTTTGAATTGCTCCCGCGGCCTTTCAGCACGCGCCCCTATTCGAGGCTTATTAAAAACGCGCCGTACTCCGCGCGAGCTTAAATAAACGGCTAAATTAGCGCCGCGGCGAGAAAAACAGGCGCGGCCGCAACAAAGACCGCCGCAATTAAAAACTACCGAGCCCCGTGCGTGCGGAAGGCGGCTCGGAAAAAAGTATGGAGACCGAGTAATTTCCTCGCTCGCTCCGTACGGTGTAAGGCGCGAGTGGGACGCGTCGCGTGTGAAAGTAAACTTTGAATCTCTTGACGTTTCATCGTACTTTGCCGAGGCTTAGCGTCAAAGGAGTAAAGGAGAGCGCAGTGTTTCAATCTTCTTGGGAAGAGCAGCTG
>UXGC01001048.1:0-37694 GCA_900480045.1 Eurytoma adleriae
AATTTTGGATTTGTCGAGTCTGTCCCTGCGTTACAAAACAGTATAGTAATTTTTACTAGAACTTTTCTCTCCGTGCAGATTGTATGTAGCATGTTCATTTTTTAGAACATTCTTTTATTATTAAACATATTGTGTTTTTTAATTGCACATTAGTAATATATATCTTAATATAACATCTATTAAGATTCGTCACATTTATACGAATCCATCGGTATGAAAAACTCAATATTAAGATTTTTGCAGAATCTTTTTAATCAGGACAGCATCCAGTCTACTCATCCAGTAAACCAGCAAAACGGTAGAAGCCGGACAATAGGAAGCACTCCTCGCGCCGCTAAAGAGGCCCTCGCCGATAAGTCGCGCGTTCCCTCCCGCGCCGCCGGTACACGCGTATGACTTATGGCGAGCATCCCGCCCACGGGGGAGTAATCGCACGCGCCACGCCTCGCGCCGGGACGGACGGGGACGTTTCAATTAATGAATTTCACGGGGAGTTAAACGTCGGGCGCGCTCGTTTGTCACGGGCCGCGGCCGCCTCGTTAATCCGCGGCGATGATCGCGAAAACGCGCGGCACAGGGGGGGGGAGAATTTTTCCGCGCGCACCACGCGAAACGAAACCGGGAGACGACGGCCCTCCGGGCGACGCTGGCGCGGGGCCAAGGAGGCGAGCCGTTTTTGCCGCGACCCGCCGCCGTCGACGTTTTTCCGCGCTTTATGCCAAAACGTCTTGTACGCGCGGCCGCCTGACAAAGTGCGTCTCCCCCCCATTTTTGCTTTAAACGTCGCGCCCCGCCGCGGAACTTTGCTCGCCGACTTTATGCGCTTGTTGTTTTGCTCGCGGATCTTTCGGGTGGGCGAAAAAACGGTTATCCGCTGCGGCCGGATACGCGCGAGGGCTTGATTTGTACGAGGGAAGTGTGTTTATGATGAAGACGACGTGGTCTGATAATGCGGCTTTGGATGACTTTTTATTTTAATGCGACTGTCAAATTTTATTAAATTTTTTGTACTACTTAGTTACCAACTCTCTAAATTTTATTCAGTGATAAGTCCGCAACTGATCCGAAAAAAGTGTATGTATACTGCAAAATTAGTGACTATTCACTGTATTCACTTATTTTGCAGTGTATATACACTTTTTTCAGACCAGTTGCGGACTTATCACTGAATTAAATTTAGAGGGAACCGTTGGTCAAAAGCATACGTACCGTTGCTTTTGAAATTACTAAACATAAGATAGCAAATTAAATTTGGATTATCTATTATACCTTTTCTCTACTATTCCTAGCTCTCATTTAATAAAATAACATTTGTCTTATTATAAAGATAATATAAATAATTAAACATTTATAGATTCGATTACACTCATATAAGAGAATTTGTATGTTAACATCAAAGAAAGACATAAAATAATTTTTGCTTTACAGTAGTGAACGTGACAGTAATTGCATATTTACGAATGTTCGTCCGTTGAAATTTAAATAACATCATTTAGAGTAATTGTAGAGTCGGGGAAAAATGCAAACGTTAAAATTGTTTTTAAAGTAATCACTATTTTTCTTCCTTTTTTTTCTTATTTTTATTTTATAAAGTACCCACTCGTTTATTCAAACTACGTCTTCAAAGTTTACAAGTTAGATAGGATATTCTTACTATTTACATTTCTGTAATTCAGCTAACGTATGATAGAAATACAGTAAACTAGCCGAAGATGAGTACGGACGGAGTGCGAGCAAGAGTCGTTACTTTCAAAACGCATACACGTATCAATTTACTTCCCGAACATAAATAGGCTCACGCGAATTTACTGTACGCCTTTAACTAAGACATATACAAACAAATATTTTATAGACGCTCATTATTTACGACGCGCACGTTGGTTTATGTCTCGGGGGAATTAAGCATTTCCCAGGCAAAATTAATTTCTCACTTTTACAGTTCGATGATAACCGCTTAAACGGTTTTTACACGCGAAAAATAAACTTTTCGACCGGCGATATTTATCGGAATGGACTTCGGCTTTTTTGCCTCGACGTTATTGAGTAATCTGTGGAAACTTATCACGTATAAATTATATTTAAATGTTTGACGAATTACGTAAGTCAGCCGTTTTTCGACGGTAAAACCGCGATCCCCCCATGCGAGTTGGCTCTTTCGCAAAAAGTCGCAATTATAACGGTAGGCACATTTTCCGCCGACTATTGAAGGCAACTCGCGGGCTTCGATAAAAATGATAATTGCCCGGTTAAGACGGCGAAGCTCGCTCACGGTGCCTCCCGCGAAAAAAAGGAACTACGCTCAATTATTAAATTATCAGCTCCGCGCAAAAATCAGCTTTCACGTGGGCCTTTTTTTAACCCCGTCGAAAGCTTATCTATCCTCCCAGCAGCCTAGCAATTTATAATTCAATTACAGGTTGCATAAAGACGTGCGAGCGCGCTACCCGTTTTTTTACCCGCAACATCGGAAAAAAGTATCACTCCCGAACTTTCTCCTCCGCTCGCGAGGGATCCATCAAAGGCGCGCATCCGAACTTGGGGGAACTTTCCCATGACGAATCGGAGGAGGTGCGCTCGCCCGGGATCTAGATAAACGAAGCGCGGGTTTTTCGCGGAGTCGCGCAATTACCGGGGCGAAGCTCGTGTCCGATTGGCCGGCGATAAGGGGGCGCGAAACTCACGCAGGGCCCGTTACGTCGCCGGCGCGCCGTGTAATATGTTCATCGGCGCGGTGACGCGGGAAGATACACGATTAGCCCCGTCGCCGGGGCCCCGGTCGAGACAAACGCGTCCGCCGGAGAAAGTGCGAAAACGTAAGAGCGTTTGGGAAAACCGCTCGCTCGAGTAGGCGCTTTATGAAATATCGGCGATCGAAGCTGCTCTTTCTGTTTGCTCAAGCGTGATTCATGGAGCCGAGGAGGATGGAAGAGGGTGATTAGGAAATTTCGTGAGAGCTTAGTTAGTTATTAAAGGTATATTCATTTTGCGGGATAAATTTAGATGTAAAATGTTTGTATAGTATCGGCTTTGATGAAAGTAATAATTTATTATTATGTAATTATTGTGTATTTCTAATAATTCCAATGTTTATTTCAGTTAATTAAATTACGCATGTATATTAATTATTTATTGATTTACTGCTGTATTTATGCATTTACTTTTGAAGATAGTGAAATCGTGAAATAACAAATAGAAATTTATTTGATGCTACTTGATATTACAATTTATGTATTTATTTACTTATTCAATATTAAACGTACAATTTTCATGTTCATTATATAATTAATAATTATTGAACAAATTTAATAAATCGAACTGACCAACTTAATGACTTATAAGTACATTCTAATTACGATCAATACTTTACTTACTAAAATTACATTAAGTATAATCAGACTAAATAAAAAAATTAACAAAATAATTACATTCTAGTATAATTAAACAAAGCAAGCCCCGACGGCAAATAAATCGGTACTGAGATTTCACGTTGTAATTAAATACTCGGGGAAAAAAGCAGCGCGCGCAGTTTATTTATCAGGGAGAAGCTTGCCGCGCGCGTCGGGAATTTGCAATAAATTTCGAAAATCCGAGTGTATCAATGTCATCGGCATACCGGCGAATCGTTCGCACCGCCATAAAGCGCGCACCTAGACCGCCGCGGAACATTCATCAAGTTTTGTATACAGGCGCGGGGGTCTCTCCTCCTGCGTGGCGAATGAGAAATGAAAATAAAAAAAAAAGGGAAAAAAGAAACACGCCGGATCAAATATATGTACCCGCGGACTTATCGCGTTCTCAATCATCCGCGATGAATTCCGTTTGCGTGCGCTACCGCGAACTTTGTGTAATAAAAAAGGCGCGCGCGCAAGCGCGACGGGTATGCGCGTTATAAAGGACCGCGGGAATCGGTGCTCGCGTGTTAGCCTTGACCCTCGTGACAGTCGCGCGTCGTCGGCGCGGTGTGGTTATATTGGGAAGGACAGGCGAGTCCTACAGTTTTATGTGTTTCGAGGCTTTTTTAATGATTGATGAATTTTTTTATGGAGTTTAATCTACTTTGGTAGAAGTTGGTAATAAAAATGGATTGGATGCAGGATATTGTTTTTATTCTAACTTAATTATTTATTTAAAATCGTATTTATTTATATATTTATGCAATAGGTTTCTTTGCAGACATACAAGTAGTAATAGACAAGTAGCGTACAATAGGACGCAGCAACTGTCTGTTACTACTTAAATCAAATTTAAAAATATATTTAATTATTTATTAGATTCTACAGCAGTAATAGACAAGAACTATATAATAACAAGTAGTGACATTCAAATTCATACTGTCTGTTACTACTTAAAGCAACTTAAAAAATTTATTTAATTTATTATTTGATAACGCAGACAAACAGTAATAGAAATGTAGTATACAATAACAAGTAGTAATAGAAAAATTCAGACTGCTGTCTGTTACTACTTAAAATAATATTCTTTACAAATTTATTTAATTAATTACTTTGATAATTTACGCAGGCAGTAATTGACTATACAATAACAAGTAGTAACATATAAATCCGTACTGTCTGTTACTACTTAAATCAGCTTTAAAATTTGACTTATTTGATTACTTTGATAATAATGCGTAATAATAGACAAGTAGTACACAGCAATAAGGACTAATATGTCTGCTACTACTTAAAATCCTAAATGATGAATAATAATTCTTATTCTAAAATTAAATTTTAATATAAAAAAATGGTTTCAAATTCAATATTTTTGAATTTATGACTAAGTTTACATAAATCTCAAAGTGTTTCTTCATCAAAGAGGCGTAAATTAAAAAAATCATTTTCTCATTCTTCGATTTCTCAACCTTCCATTTAAAAGCCTTCGTTTACGCGTAACGGGTCATTAAGCATACTTTAAACAAATTGCAAAAAAAGCCGCATTGTCACTTGTACACGTAACGCGGCATAGAACGGACGAAGGCAGATATACGTTAAGAGAGAGTAAGACGCGGGGGAAAGGCAGATACGAGGACAGATAGGGAAGAAAGAGGAGTCAGGATATACATCTGCGAAACATCCATTGAATTCCTCGGTTCGTAAAATGCGCGCCACGTCGGGGCATGGGGGTACGTGCCTGCGCGCGCGAGGAGCGTCGGCTTATAGATAGGCACACTGCCCCCAGGGCACCGGGCGAAGCTGACGTATAGGAGCCGGGCTATCGCCGCGGCCGCGGGGACAATCGATGATAGCCGCTTGGCTTATGGCATCTCCGACGCTCGTCGCCGTCGCGCGTCTCATAAAGCGATCGACTGCGCCGGGGGGACCCGGGCAGCTCGATTTTTCGCGGCGCATAAAGCCGCCCCGGCACGATCGACATCTCAATGTGCGTCGGGATGCATAGGAGAGAGACCCCCGTCGGTATGCCAACGCGAGAGAGGGACAGATGGATGGATAAAGTGGGTAAGGGGGGAGGTAGATTGCCGAGATCTTCTAGCGCGAGTCATCGACGCAGGACCGATTAAGCGATGAGGAAGCGGGATTGGACTTTCAAGGGCTCGCTGATATTTGTCTTAGAGATTAAGGTGAATTGGATGGAAGGTTAATGCACACGTATCGAGGTAACAATGCCAATGGCGAGGACACTTTTATTTATTTCTTAATTACAGTAAGTTACGAGGATAACGATCGTCTTTGAAATCTTTACCACTGGAGACAATTTTTCTAGTTGTAAGAAACTTGCTGAATGAAATGTTTTTAAATGCTTTTTTAGTTTATTGAAATTAGTTACATTAAATTCAAGAAATCGTATTCGCGATTAAAAATGAGTTAATTAAGTAGTAACAGACAAGTAGTGATATAGACATACGCAAATGCATACTGTCTGTTACTACTTAAAGCAACTTTCAAAATTTATTTGACTGATTCCTTGGACAATACAGACAGGTAGTAATAGTCAAAGTGTAATATAAAAATCTGTAACAAGTAGTATATCAAAATTTCGCACTGTCTGTTACTACTTAAAATGTCATGACAGACAAATAGTAGTATACGAAACAAGTAGTAATATAAAAATCCTCATTGCTGTCTGTTACTACTTAAAGCAGCTTTCAAAATTTATTTGATTTATTCTTTTGATAATACAGACAAGTAGTAACAGACAAACTGTAATGTATAAATCCGTAAAAAGTAGTAACGTAAAATTTCGCACTGTCTGTTACTACTTAAAAAGTCATAGCAGACTGATAGTAGTATACGAAACAATAACAAGTAGTAATAGAAAAATCCACACTGCTGTCTGTTACTACTTAAATAATCTTTAAAAATTTATTTAAATGATTTATTTGACAATTCAGGTCGATACTGTCTGTTACTACTTAAAGAAATTTCCAAATTTTATTCGATTGATACCTTTGACAATGCAGACAAGTAGTAACAGACGAACTGTAATCTATAAATCCGTAACAAGTAGTAACGTAAAATTTCGCACTGTCTGTTACTACTTAAAAAGTCATGACAGACCAATGCGAAACAATAACAAGTAGTAATAGAAAAATCCAGACTGCTGTCTGTTACTACTTAAATATTCTTTAAAAATTTACTTAAAAGATTTGTTTGACAATTCAGACAAATAGTAACCGGTAAGCATAAATATACAAGTCGTAACAAGTAATAATGTAAAAACTCGCACTACTGTCTGTTACTACTTAAACAATCTTTAAAAATTTACTTATTCGATTAATTTGATATTACAGACAAGTAGTAATAGACAAATCAATACCAACTAGTACTGTGCTAACCCACACTGTCTATTACTACTTAAATAGTCTTTGAAAATTTATTTAATTAATATCTTTGATAACACAGATAAGTATTAATAGAAAAATATTAATATATAACTCCTGTCTGTTCCTACTTAAAGCATCTTTAAGAATTTTTTTGTTTGATTACTTTGAGAATACAGACAAGTAGTAATTTAAAAACTGTCATTGTCTGTTACTACTTAAAGCAACTTATTATTACTTAAAAAATTTATTACTTTGATAGTCTAATTAATTTATTTTGACATTAAATTAACATAAAAAGTATGTTATCTCCTTCAGCGGGATTGAAGCAAGGAAAAGGTGTATCCTCAGTGAAAGAGAAACTGTTGCGCAAAAAAAGGGGGGGACAAAAAGCATGCATAGGAGCAAGGAGTATGCGCCGAGGCCTATTAGGAAACTATTTTCCATCCCGAAGGCGCATGTACGCGCGTCCGACGCGACATGAAGGTCGCGCTTTCAATGTCGCGTTCTCTCCGGCAACGGCCCCGCAACGTCGCTGCAGGAATGTTTCTTCATCTGCATGTTCCCGATCGCCGGCGCGAGCGCAGCGCCTTTTTCCCTCGTTTTACACCGGGCAGAGAGAAAGAGAGAGACGCTGCTCTAAGAAAAGAATCGGAAACGAGACGAGGTAGAGGGGGCGGAGGGGGAAACGGCCGGTCGATGAAAAATGGCACTTGTCCGGGGAGTCAGCTGATCAAAATTGCAAATTCCCTGATATACGCTGTATCGCGGGGGTAAACGCGTTGACGCGATCTCACTTCTTATCCTACGGATATCGCGATACTTCGTTTTGCAAATTTACCGATATATAAATAGTTTCGATTTTAATAAATAAATTGCTGTGATTTTTGCTCGATGTATCTTTATTGTAGTTTATCTCAATCCTTTATTCACGAATGTAAATTTGCATGAATATGAGTTTTTATGACTATATTATGATTTTTTTCGAACTTTCATAATTTTCGCAAAAAAACTAAACTTAAATTTTCGTGAAGCAGTCTGCAATAAATATTTTAGTGGACAATTCGATTACCTAATTAACTATTAATTACAAATATATTTTAATTATATATACGGTATTATACATTATAAATTCAATTATTTATAGTCACTCTTGGATTAGTAGAAACTTTTAAGAGTACAAAATAAAACTATATAGCAATAAAGGATTAAAATTTTTTGACATCTGTCGAAACCACTCTCCGGCTCCTTCGGCGCAAATGACAATAAAATTTTTTTCTAACAACTCGCCGGACATAAAAGTGTTTACGCCAAAAGCCCCTAATCTTCAAAAATAAGCCTTACACCGTAAAGTTTAATATTCCCACCGGGCAGGCGTTAAACTCGTAGATAAAGAATCGCAATAAAAATCCAAATGTACCGTCGTCGCAGGGGCAGTCTCCGGGTGAGAATAAGAATGACAAAAAAAAAAGAGAGAAAAGAAGGAGGTAACTCCCCCCCGGGCAATAAAGAGGCTCTTAATCCTCCGAAAAATGCCATAAATCAAGCCGTCGATAGATAATACATTCGTTTCTCCGGCTTATACGACACTCTCCGCGCCGGGCGTAAAAGATATCCCCGCGCGCGGGGACAACGGCTCGCGCGAGAAAGCCTCCTTTCAGTGCAGGCGCGCGCGCGCACTGGCTTTCCGGATTCTTCGCGAGGCGAACTCGCGAGCGGAGGACGGGAGAGGAGAGAGGGGAAAAAAAAGGAGGATAGGGAGAGAGAGAGAGGATGGAGCGCGGCTTCGGGCCCCGAGAGGTGTAATATTCCTCGCGCTCGCGCGCCCACGACTGTCGCCCTATGAATCTCATCAGCGCGCCGACGGCCGTAAACGCCCGGCCAGTTTTGACGCACGAGGGCCGCGCTTTTCTTGCCGCCGATCGTCGTTCGCTCCGCTCGCGTGACTGATGCCCATCGACGCCGCGGCCCTTCCCCCGGCGGTAAAGTAACTCCTCCGCTGGGTCAGTTACCTCGAAAAATTTGTTTGTACGCTGTAAGGTAGACAAGAAAGAAACTTGTTTTTTTTTGTTTTATAATAAATCGAATGTCTGGTATACTTGATGTGGGATATGTCTGTGTATCCTTGTATTAGGACTAATAGTGCGATAAAACAGACAATCGACTTTTTTCGTTTTATAATAAACGAAATATCGTTATTTTTTTCGTTTTATAATAAATCGAATGTGCGGTATACTTGATGTGGGATATGTCTATGTATCCTTGTATAAGGACTAGTAGCCCGATAAAACAGACAATCGATTTAAAAGTTTACAATAGTGTATTTTACAATGTTGCTCAACGAAACAGTTTTGTTGTAATTTTTTCATTTATTAATTCTTTTTACTGGTGCAATTTTTTAAAAAACTTTTTCTCTCGATTAGCTCTTCAGGATCCTGAACACAAAGTTTACATTTACCTGAAGATTATAAAAACCAGTCATTTATTTAAAAAACAAACATAATATTTCTTTATAAACTTAGAACTCAATGAACTTTATCAGACATTATATTGGAATAAAAAAAATTTTGCTTCCAACTTAAAAATGGCTAAATATTTTAATATTAAGAATTTGATTCCGTTATTTATTGTCTTGTTTCTTAGTGATTTTACTTAATCTTATTACAATTTTTAAAAAATTACACTGTTCAAAATCGGTTGATCCTAAAATACATACAATAATTTTTGTAGACACTTTAAATGAAATACATAAAATGTGTGTCATTTCTACGTTTTCCTCGTAGATAATACACAACACTTTTACATAAAACAATTTACACAAATTTTTAACAGCGTATCACGTCCCTTTAACTATTTAAACAAGTAAATAAAATTTACACAACAAAAACACATTTTTATATTTACACCCGCAAGAATTTTAAATCAGCGCGATCCAAGTACCCACCGAGTTTAGCAAAAATCCGTTAAAATGAATAAGCATTGTTCGCGCGTAGTGGGCGTGTCCGCGCAGTTCCTTAAGCTACTAAAAGTTCGTAACTACATTTCGAACAGTTCGCCAGGCGTCCGAGATACAGTGGGAAGCGTCCGAGCTTTCCTTCGACAATCAGCGAGCGGCCGGGCGAGAGAGGAGGCCGAGCGACGGGCCCCGGAGCTTCTCCCTCGAAACGAGCGGCGCATAAAATTAAGCCGCAAATAAAATAAGTCCCGCTCTCGCGCGCTCTAGCTTTCGCGCGCCTGGGCCCCGGCACTGAATCATCCCGGCTAACCTACTGACGTTTACTGTCGGAAATAACATTTGTCATACACGGGGGAGGAGGGGGCGGACGTCGCGGCTAAGACGGACGCGAAAAAAGGAGGGAGGGAGAAGGGAGGTGCGATGAGATTAGCGCGGGCGGTTTTGTGTTGCGCGCGCGCGCCGGTAAACCTGTTTTCGCCGCAGCGCGCGGCGACGACTCGCCCGGTGCGTCGCGCGTCATTTTAAAAATTGGACTGCAATTTATTGCCGCGCCGAGCCCCCGCGGCTTTCTTTTTTTTTTGCCACGCTGATTTGATGAGTTGGACGGGATTTTTAACTAATGCTGTTAACTTAAGTGAGAATAACCCTATTATTTCCTTTTTGTCCCTTTCGCTAAATTAAATTCGTCGTAAATAAAGATGGTGCTGTTTTTTCGCTCGCCGCGGGTTAGCGAGTCGAACGTGGAATTGACGAAGAGAGAAAATGTACTTTGTTTTTGTGTATAGCTACTTGGAAAAAACGGAATAATAAGATTGTGTGCCCGTGTTTTGTTCGTGTTTTTTTTCTTCGTTTTGTTTGTCGCGTTGCTCAATTATCATTTTATGATATAACTGACAACTAGTGCTCGTCATCGTCCAGGCCCGGAGAATTACCACCCTTATGTAATAAAAAGAATCCCTCACGCTTGCCTAGCATCACGATGACTAGTCGAAGCCTCGTTAGGGCCAATCATGATGGCCAACTTCTTTTTGTAAGGCTTTCACATAGAACGCGCTTGAGCGAACTAATTTCCGCATGGTCAGTATCAAATATATATCCACGATGTCGGCCTTACAAAAGGGACACAATGGACATAAGCCTACGAAAGTTACCTATCAATTTTTATTTCTTTATATAACATGATCTTTTGAGTTTAGTATTCATGGCGAATTCGTTAAATAAATAAAATATAAACAAACGTATTAAGGAAAACAAGTTTTGTTTTTAATAATCGTATCAAGTGTTTAAAGGAGATAATCAGAAGTAATCTATATAATTTTTAAATTAAGTCCATAATTGTTTAATAAACGCTACGGTTTTAAAATCGCACTAATTTCGTGACATTTCGTCCTTTAGAATATTTAATGTAAAGAATTTTTTATTTTTTACTTCGACACTTCTATAATCAAATGGTATATCTTTGCAGAAACACACAATAAAAAAATAAACGAATTCTAAAATGTCCCTTGAATCTAAAAGTAATCCATTCAGCAAACTCCGATAAACGTCTAAACTTTCTTAAAAAAAAAATCCAAGAAACTCGATAAATCACTGGTATTTGCACGCGCGCCGGCGCTCCCACAATAAAAGTACATAAAAAAGAAACGCGCCGCGCCGCCTTGATAAACTACGCGAGCGACAAAGTCCACGCGCCGACCACAGCCCCAATTTTTTTTCATTTCTTTTCAAAGAAGGAACCGTCTGTTTCCACCGCGCCTCGAGTCAACTTTACCCGTCGCGTATACGGCAAACGCAGGCGCGCCTTGACGCTTCGGCGCGCGCGAGAAAGCGGCAGTGTCCCCGCGCGTCCCATCGCTTATCGGCGAACACACGGACGTTCTGTTCGCGGAGCGCGGAAATCGGCGCGCCCGTAAAGTAGCGACCGGGGCGACGACGAGAGAAAAAATTAATGCGACTCGGAAGAGGGAGCTCGAGGAGCGCCCGCTGAAGTACTTTCGATGTCGGGCCGCGGCGAGATTGCCCGATACGGAGGAGAGTGGAATATGAAATAAAGCTGGAGAAGGGAGAATGCGCCGCGCTGATAAAAAACAAGTGGATGCCAATTTTTTGTTGAGTTATCCCCTTTTTTTTTCTTGGTTTTTTTTTCACTTTGATGCAAGATGCAGTTTGCTCTTTTCTTTGTGGGAATGAAATTCTTTTTTCGAGTACAACGTATGTTACTTTACTCTGGAATTATTTAAAAGAATGAAGGGTATTTATGTGTTCAAATGTGGCTTTATTCATTTGTAAGTATTAATTAACTTTTTAAATTTGTAATTAAAGAATCGAATGCAATGAAATTTTTTAATAATCAATTACATGTACAAGCAAATTACACACTTGTAAACAAAAAAGAATTGTTGACAAAGTAACAAGAAAAAAAATAAAACAAAACTTAGAATAGCATTCTGAAAAATTTTTCACTTCCACCTAAAAAGAGCCATTATACCCATTAAACACCTCGTTATACCTTGACAAAAGTCCGCGCGAAATAACTTTTCGCGGCGGTCGCCCGAGAGATCCCGGCGCGAAATAAGCGAAAGCACAAAAGTGGCCGGGATGAAAAGGCGAAACGCTGAAAAATAAAAGTGCACCCCCCTCGAGTTGGGGAGGGGGTCTAATGCGATTTATTAAGGTCGGTCCGGTGAGTTGATTCGAGAGCCCCGGTCGAGATCTCGCCGGGGCCGAGCGCTGCACAAAAGAGCGCCGCACGCGAGGCCGAAATTTATATTCGGGCCCTCTTCTCGCTCCTAGAAGTCACGAGGGCTTCTTCGCCGCCGTCTTATCGCGCGTTTTATCGCGCGAGAACTGACGCCGGGCCGAAGCTGTGTACCGCGCAGAGCCGCTTTTCAGACGAAACTGCCACGCCGCGAACGTTAACGTTTTATGCGCGAGCTGCCACGAGCCCGCTCGAGCGCATTCCCCTACGTTGACAATGTTTCGCGCTCGAGATTTTGTTACGCTCTTTTTAATTATTTCCTTTTTTAAACGCGCTCTTTTTTGCGCAATTATGCCGGTGAGATGTTTTTATTACTTGGGGTGGTGAGCACCTGCTCAGGAAAGAAAAAATAGTTACGATTGCTAGTTTTGCTAAGAAGAGAGATTCTTGAATTGTTATATGGTTTTTATTAATTTAATAGTTAATTAGAAGAATTTAGTCATTTAGGGCGTATGTATACAAAACATTTATTTCTAATGTTTCTTAATGGCGGTGCTAATCTGCCTTTATCAGGAGTTTTGAAATGTTAATGGAATTTATATCAATAAAAGTAACTTTGATAACAATTTTTTTAAAGTTCCTATTGTAGGCAGATTAATATCGATGAAATTTTAAGGAATAAATGTCCTTTACACTATAGTATACTATTTTTTACGCAAATTACTTCAACGATAAATTATTTTCATCTTCAAGTTCTTGAGCATATTTTTTTAAAAACCATGTATGTGGTAATAAACATTAAATATTGATAGATACTGTATATAGAGAAAACTCGTACCCTTCTTGACAAGTTATCTCGTCGTAAATCTTAAATTACTATGGATAAGTATTAAAAAATTATTATTTATCACATACAAATAAAATTTACTAGATTTGTATCTTCAATATAATAACAATTGATTATTCAATCAATCAATACAGCGTAATACTTACTGCAGTATTTTTTATTTTTTTGTATTTGAGAATGATGATCTTCGATAAAAAGATAAAAGAATAACACGAAAACGGTTACGAACAATTTAATTAGTAATGGACAATTTATACGATGATTAAGCGGATGACATCACAAAATGACATCGAAGGAAAAGAAAAGCCCCCCCCGTCCCATCATTAAGCTACCCGCGTTGTACCGAAAGAATCATTTAAATAAAGCCCACATCGCCATTTAAATAATAAAAATCAAAGATAAATGTCTAATTGACAGAATTTACATAATCGTGTTCTCCAATACGTAAGACCGAGCGCAACTCCGACGTACACAAATTCCACCGGTGTAACGCCAAACAAAAAGCGTACACCGAGATCCTTACGGACCTCACCGTATCACATCCCACAAAGAAAAAAATGACGCGCAAAAAACGAAATAAAAATTTTTTGCGAAATCGCCCGTCTCCGCGTTGGCCCTTAATAAACCGGGCCTCTAGGCGTACACGCGCAAGACGTATACCCACGTACAAGATCAAGAGCAAGGGAGAGAGAGGGGGAGGAAGCTGTCGGTCGGATTCGTTAAATGAAATGTCCGTGTCAGTGGATGTCAGACCCCCTTCCGAGCGCCTCGCGAGCGGCCGAGAGTTCAGCCCGTCCTAAGGCCTGCGCTCTATACCTATAGACGCGCGAGCGGGTCCAGGGCGATGCGACGCGACACGACACGACGCCTCGTGTCACTCCGTCCGTTTATTATCCGGCCGCGGGAGGGAGAGAGGGGGAGTCCGGTGATTTACATCGATCCCACGAGGCTCCGCCGACGGTAATCACCTGCGTGAGACGCGCGCGCGCGCGCAGCCCGCGAAATCATCGCTACCGGTGTAATCCCTCTCGCTTTTTTCTCAATCGCCTTTTTTATTCGCGGCGCGGCTTTTCGCGCGCTAATTGATTCGTCATCAAGCGCACGCGAGCCGACGCGGAATATTTTCGCCCGTGGTATCGGGGATAATTAACGGATACGTAATAACAGAGTCCCCGGCGTTGTATGTGCGCGTGTGTTTGTGTGCGCGTGTGTTTGTGTGCGCGTGTGTTTGAGTGCGAGTGTGTTTGTGTGCGCGTGTGTTTGTGTGCGCGTGTGTGCGTGTGTGCGTGTGTTAATTTGTGTGCGCGTGTGCGTGAGCGAGTAAAACGCGCTGTTATGAATTATCGATCAGCCGGGTACAACGTTCAATTAGGGATTTCGAAACTTTGCGTAATGGGATCATAAGGCGATTTGAGGCTTGTAATTTGAAAGGTCAATCCGACGGGCCGCCGCTGCTTTAATTATCCGCCGCTGCGATTTTGTTTGTACACGTAAAAATTAACTTTATCTTGTTACCGCGATGAAAGACATTAGTTTACGTCGTCCGCCGAGCGTTTACGCTCTGTTGAAATTAGAAAATTTATATGGCGTTGGAGCTTGTCCGCGGAATTTTCGTTGTGAAGTGCAATTACTGTACCTGCGTTTGCTTGATAGTAACGAAAAATAAATAAATAAATAATTAATCAAATTAAATAATAAAATGTTATTTGAGTACTAGACTTTATTTAAGACGTCTTAATTTAATGAGTCATTTTCGTAATTATTTGTATCAGATTAATTTATCAAATTTTATTCAAGAGCAGAGAAAATGGGACATTTATAAATTTAATAATTAAATTAAAATTCATAATTTTTAAAAGTTTTTAACATCGTTGGATTTTATACTTTTCAAATTTCCTTCTACGAAGAACGCACTTGTAAAATTCAGAAAAAACAGCAAATTTTTTAACCCTTAATGGATACTTGTGGTCATTGTGACCTCATTCTATAATTTTTTTAATTTCTTATTCTTTAAACAATTTTTTTTTTCATTTGACAGAATATTTTAAGTTGTAGGGTCAGTGTGTCTTACGGAATGATTTAAAGATTGACCCTTTAAAATACTAAGTAAAACAAGTAATTTAATTTAAAAATTCATAAATTTTTGAGATAAAAGTGAAAAAATGTTAAATGGTGATCAATGAGCCGAAGAAAGAATTGAAGAAAATTAATTGGGACAAAAAGAGGAAATCGACTGCTACGTCGATTGCCGGTCGAATCGTTTGCGGTTAGTGGACTCGCGCGCGTTGTTTTCCAGGGAGGCGCATCGGCGCTCGGATAAATCACCGAGGTGCGTTGCACGGCCCGTGGAGCGAGGAGATAGATCCGGCATTAGGTTCTTATGTGGCGACTGCAAAACTGGTCGTCCCAAATCTGCGAGATTTACGCTTACCCGGGGGAGGTCGGGGATAAGTCGGACACGCGGTTGGAACGCAGTCGCATCCCTTGACCAGTCGACGTGGCCCGATCGATGTTTTTAAATTTTAAAAATATACTAGGTACTATAGTGCCTTGTTTAATCGTATCGAGAATTATTAAAAATAACAAAGATATTGGAAGATATTTTATTCATAAATTTTTGTAACTCTCCGCTGAGGGAGTCATCAAATTAGCACATTTAAGAATGCAATCCGAAAAGTCAATCTGTCGAGATTCTTGGTCGAATTAAATTTAAGTAGTAGGTTAACTTATTTTTTGTTAGTCTAGACACTACAAATTTTATTTTATAAATTTTTCTTCTACACTTTCTTTTCCGTTTTACCCTTACGCCAGTCCATTTATTTTCAAACAAATAACCAACTAAAAAAACCAAAGACCCAGCTAAAGACTCGGATTTAGTTTGATCGGAGCCTTTTAATTTGAAATGTAAAAGAAACGAAGTTTTATTCAGGGATCGCGAAATTTACGATTCGCTAGGAAGCACCTTAAAAAACGAGCGAGAGCAAACACAAGCAGGAAATAATGCGAGCCTCGTAAAGAAAAGCGATCAACATAATTTTATGTGGCAGTTGAGTTTCGCCGCTCCGCAGATAAAAAAAAAAAAAAACAAAAGGAGACGGAGGGAGGAGTGTATTCTAACACGTCATCCCAAACGAGGGCGGATGCACATTAGTAAGGAGGCAATTCCCATTCAACTTCGTCAAGGAATTCCCCCGGCGTTCGCCAGCCTCCTTTTCTGCGGAGAGGAGCGCGTACGTCCGGGCTGCCTCGTTCTCGAAGATGAACAGCGTCGTTTGGATTCTGCTCCGGGCCCCGCGCACGGAACGAGGGAAGTCCGCGGCGGCGATTTTTTCGCCGCGACCCCGCCGTCGTCGCTCGAATAATTCCGCCATCGCGCCGTCATTTACGAGAATTGCCCGACGCGATCGGCGATCCCCCTGGCCGGCGCAAAAAACGCACCTAACGCGCCGCGGCGCCTCGGTATTTTTCGATCTAATTAATTTGCTCGTTACCGCGATTTTCACTTTATACGCATTGTTTCCTGGCCGACGTGCGCGAATAGGTGGACAGTCCGCAGAAGGGACTTTAAGTCGTTGGTTTGAAGGATAAATTCTTTGGCTTTCCGCATTTAAATTCATTTTTTTTATATTTCTATTTTCGACGTATTTAGAGTTTATTAAAAACGAAAGGAAATGAGTATGTTAAAGTTTTTATTCCGCAATACTTACAGTTGGACGATGTCGTCGTGTTGAAACACCTGTTTCCGGCTTAACGACTTAATTCCGCGCTTTTGCATTTTAAAAGCGATTACTTGGATTAAAATTTGTTTGATAAACATGTACATTACTAAAACTGCATTTTATGTGCTACTTCGTATAAATATATAGCTTTTTTATTCACCTTGTTAAAAGGAACTTAAATACACTATAAATAAATAAATATATAAATAAATACTCACTATGATAAAAAAACCTTTGATAAATAAAAGTTGTAGACTATATTTATAAAATGAATAAAAACAATTAAATAACTAAAAGGTATATATAAAAAAGTTTATAATCAGATAATAGTTATAACAATTTTAAGCCAAACGGCTGATTACGCGGTCTAGAAACTTGAGCTGAATAAAGAGGACATACGCCAGTATGTATTTTGTTTGTCTGATTCGGAGCAAAAAAGAACCTTTTGATTTTTAGTGAAAAGCTTCACTGTATGATATAAAAACCGCTGTTACCTCATGAACCGTAAGTAACCAAATTAACAGCATCTTACTTTTGATCAATTAACCGTTCTTAAATGAAAAGTAATCTTTTCTCTGAAAATAATTCATTTAACTGAACATTAAAGAATCTTTAAAAAAAGAGCCCACTTGAATTTGTACGCGGGTATTTTCAAGAAAACAAATACTTATTCAGCGGGAGCACGAAATTACATTTAATAAATATAATTAGCCTTCTTCCCCCGGGTTTCCATTAGCATCGTTGAATATTTCATTTATTTGCGTAAACGAAAGATTAAAAAGGCCGAGGGCGAAAGATATGAAGAAAAGGGAAAGCAAAAAAAAAATAATAATGCCGTCTCCTTGGGCCGGCGCTGCGCGCGGAGAGTCTTCAATACGAGAATAAATGGAGGCAGCCAGACAAAATGAATGAACGAATTTAAAAGTCAGGCCCTCGCGCAGAAACGGCGCGCCATACAGACGCGCGTTCTCGCCGCGTCCTTTTCATAGCGCGCGCGCGCGCGGGGCCATCGCAAGGATCGAGCCCGAGATGCAACTGCATCCCCCCCTCCCGCCAGTCAGTAGTTCAAGAAGATAAACGAAAAGAAGCGAGCGCGTATACACGCGCGCAGGGGAAGACGAAGAGAGCAGCAGGCGAGGAAAGAAGGAGGGAGGAGAAAAGAAACGTCGGAAAGACCAGCGACGACGACGGGGACGCGAGATGCGGCGGGCCGGCGTCGCCCGCGAGAAGAGAGGAGAGGAGTGTACATTCGTTATCTGATCAGAACTTAAGGCTACCTTGAATGAGATGAATGCCTTTACGTGTCTCTTGCACTTGCCTAGGCATATATTCATTCGAGCCTTTCATTTCACGGGCTGCCCGCGCGCGCTCTGCCCTTTTGCGGCCGGCTGGCCCTTTCTACTTCTCTTTCTCTCTTTCACCCGCGCGAGCGCCCCGACCCATCACTCTCTTTGTGACTTCGAGCTCCTCTCTCTCTCGCTGGCTGCCTATCTGGCCATCGCTCTATCTCTATCTGCATCTATCGCTTCATCTCTATCCGGCCTCCTCCGGCGCGTACTTCCAGCCGCTAATTTATTGCCCAGTGCGAAAATTCGAGCGCGAACCATCAATTTCTGGGAGATTCCGGGTGACTCTCGATGTACTTTTTTTATCTTTACTTCATTTTTAACTTTGTTTTTTTTTTTTACGCGTCAGTAGAGAGCTGAGACCAGTGCTGTAGAGAGTATGTGGATAAATGATTGCCTCAAAAATGGGTACTTTTTTCGTATGTGTCTCTTGTACACTGAAAGAAATAATAGAGTGAAATTTACTATAAATGTTTTATGGAGGAGGATAGACTTGAAATTATTGTAAAAATTACCATAATTATGGCAAATTTTATTATAAAAATTGTAATTTTTCCAAGGACTTTAGTAATCATTCTCAGATCATCCGTAAATAGTTTATATTAAATGTTCTTCTACAATTTTTCTCAGTATATTCGGACTATTATGCGATTTTTTTATGTACACGCATTAATCATAAGTAATATCAAGAACTTAGTTCTCGTTTGTAAGATATAACGGGTCGAAGAATTGCTGCATAAGTAGTAAGATATTATGCTCCATACTGGCATGAGAACACTTTTCTGGACTCTTGCCCTTTTAATTTCTGGATACGAACTTCTGCTCCAAGAAATATTTTTGCACGTTTAAAAAATAGCGAGGGATGTTTATCGAAGTATTAATTCTGTCACAACTCTGCAAAACCATAAATCTCTTAACAAAATGTAATCTTCGACGTAAAACTTATTCAAGGATATTTATTCGAATACTTTTACTCGTTTCCGTTGCATGTAACGAGAGTACGCGCAAAAATACTTTTTCAAAAGTTAAAAACAAGTATTTTTGCTCCAGTCTTGTAATTAAGTTAATTAACTGAAGATAATACTCGAAAAAAGGTCTGCATTTATACAGCATTAAAGGATCTTACAGAAATGATTTTAATACGTTTCTACATGAAAAATATCACAGAAATGACTACCTACTTTCCGATCTTCAGAACTGGCAGATTTTACTGCCCAACGCACCGCCGAAATTTTTTCCATCAATTTTTTCACTCTTATTTTTCACTCGAAATATTTTAACCGATAATCTGTATAAACAATGAAGAAGTACGAAAAAACAAGAGAAATGCGGTATGAGAAAGATGGGGGGAAAAGATAAAAATGAAGTAAAGAAGAGAGAGCGTGAGAGGCAAACTGGGAGAGGGGGGAGGGGGTAGGGTCATGTATGGCCGGGGTCTACGTGTAAAGCACGCGCGCGCGCGAGCGGCGGAGAGGAGAAAGAGTGAAAGAGAGAAAGAGGAGGAGGGCAACCCTCGGGCCGGCGCGCATATACCGGATTCAGGATCCGGAATCGCGCTCGAGGATCCGGTCCTTTAAACTTTATGTTGTACGCCTCGGAGCGTGACCTTGGATCGCTACCAGGCCGTTACGTACAAAGGCGTTGCTTCTCGCGCGCCAGCAGCGAAGAAAAAGCCCGCTGCCCCCCTCGCTCGCCCCTATAATACCCGCGAGGCCTCCGCGCGCAAGATTATGACTCGTTTTACCGAGGCAATTAAATGCCGCCGCGGCCGGAGCGCCCGCGCGTTATCATAATCGAACGAGAGCGGAGGAGCCTTAATGGATTACACGAAACGCGTTTTTCCGTCTGTAAAAAAGACGGCTAATTTGATAAGTGGCCGATGATGTTGTAGACCCGTCGACGCGCGAACTCCTCCGTAAAAGACTCTACCCCCCCCCTCGACACCCCCCTCTTGTCTTCGGCGGGCACTTGCGCCTCGCGCGGGATTACCGCCTTCGGATATCCGCGGGATTCTTCGCGGCGAGATTTTACGATGATTGCCGGTAATGATTTCGCTACGACTGCGTAATAAAAGCCCGGCGAATAAGTGTACATTCCTGTAATTTGCTCAGCGACACGATTACCCAAACTGCGCGGCAGTCTGTTAAAACCCCGGCGGGATTGCCCCGCAGCCCGTAAAGGGATGTTCGCACCTCCGCGATCCGTAATATAATTTTAACAAGCGACCTTATCGAGATCTCGGATTCTTCTTCCATCGAAATATCGGACTCTCGATCGCAATCTCAATCGCGCTAAAGAATGTCAATTGTTTTTTCCTTTTGTATATATCGAGAGGTCCGAAACATTGCGGAATGTTCCAAAATCGTTTGCGAAGTAGGGAATGTCTTCATTATCATTGACACACAAATATTGAAGTATATTAAATTTAAGTCATCACTTATTAATATCATTTAGATGACCTTAAATGAATCGAAGTATATTTATTTAAAAAATGTAAATGAAACCTGGTGGTCAAAAAATATCAGGGACCAGTAAATCCGAATTACACTATATGTATCTGATTTAATAGCCTACTTTTTATTAAGTTTTTATGGAAAATATCCTTCTATTTTAATCTAAAAATGTGAAATTAGTTAAGAAAATTTAAATCGCAGCATAGTCTAAGTAAAAAGGTGTTCATTTATTAAAAATGAGGCCGACATTTCACAATATGTACCTAATCCATATTTTCTAAATTAATTTCACTTTTTCATATTTAGATGTTTTACAACACATTTCTAAAGGTCTCGAAATGCTTCGAGATTCTCGATACGTATTGGAACACATCCAAAAGGCGCACGAAACCTTAGGCCTCAATCCTCTAGGCAGTCAATCAGCGATTCTCCTTTTTTACAAGGTATTCGATTACCCGAGCTAATTGACATCGACGGTACAGCGGCGTTGGACACGCGTTCGCGCGCAGCCTGTCGATCGAGGCGCGAGAGAAATCGATCTTTGCCTTGGCCAAAATCGAAGAAGGCGCGCGCTGGTACTTTGTACGGATCCTTCGGTAGGCGGGGGATATAAGCATCGTCGCGGCGATCCCCGGACGTCGCGTCGAGAGGAAGAGAGAGAGAGAGGATCGTTGATTTCGTCGAGTCGGACGGACGAGTTCCTCGCCGATGTAACGCGTTCGATAGGCGCCTATTTAGATCGACGATCGTCGCTAATTTAACGAGGGACGAATAAAACCTCGAGGCATCGCTCGGCTCTACATACCGAGTACACGTTCGCTTTCCTCTTTTTCTCGATCCTTAGATCCGCTATTTTTTAGCCTCTTTGCATTCCAATTTGTCTTCACCTATATGGTCATTTAATTGTACACGGTAGAAGCCGTTTACAATGTCGTAAAATGACCTAAAAAAGTCTTCGTTTGCTAAAGGGAAAAACTCAGGGTGATGACCTTGATTGTGGATTTGTGAACCTTGTGGGTCTAAGTCTCTGCTAAAAATGACAGAATTAACGTGGGAGTTTGCAGATTGATCTTTTTTGCCTTGATCATTTTGATAGAGATTTTGACCCACCTGAGTCACTGACCCCTAATCTGAAAATATATCTCAACGTAAAATGTTCCACTCTTTCAGAATCGAAAATAATTAACTAAAAAATCACCTAGATTCAAGACTAAAAGATCAAAATCGAATCCTATATCTTTTGATATAAGGTAAAATTTCGCTATGAACCTTTGATGTTATTTACGTGGAAGGAAAATACTGACCACCTCTGCATTTTTCTTTAAAAGGCAAGAAATAAAATTATCTTCATTAAATACCATTGTAGAAAAAATTACCATATTTTAATTTGCCGATGTAAAAAATCGACCAAGAGAGAGCGAGAGCTGGAATAATTTTCTTTAATTAGCAATCGGATAGATTAAGCTAAATTATGCAGAAACTACTCAGTATATCGGCTCCAATAAATTACTATCGGGTCCTGTAAATTCAGTAGATACACAGTATCCGCGCCTCCTTATCCCCCGCGCCACAAAAGTAATCGAGCGCACCAACACCACCGTACACCCGGCATCGACTCTCGTTCCTTCACCTCGCTACCCTCCCTCCTCCCCCTCCCCCGGACGTCGCAGCAAGGCGAAACTTCGCCTCGTCTTTTTTCGTCCCCTGTCTCTATTAATTTTCAGCCTCTCCACGGCTCGGCCGTCTCCGTTCCTTCCGTCCTCTCGGGCGAGGAAGGAGAGGGGCTCGCGCGCGCGCGCGTTCGACGGCCCGTGGAGGCTCGCCCGAGCTCTTTCAGAGTGACAAGTTCATTTTATTAAGACGCCTTCAGCCGCATTATGGCCGTCCGCGCCCGCGCGACAGCCCGTGCATTAATCCACGACGCGAATAATCGCGCCCCTCCCCCCCTCCCTCCTCTTCTTCTCGGTAAAGGGACAAATAAAGGAAGGCAGCGAGTGTGAACGGATATGTCGCCTCCTTTGATGTCACGCCGTGCGCCCGCTCGCTCTCAATCCGAGCGCGACTGTTTTCTCTCTTCCTCTGTGCTCACCCCCTTCGCCTCTCTTTCCTACCCATTTTTCCCGCTCCCCGCGAGAGCCTCGCTTTCGAGCTCTTCTTCCAGACGACGACGACTCACCCCGAGCGTGGGCGTCTTCCGGCTTTGATGCTGCAGGACCCCCTTTTACGCGGGCCGCTTTTCCAAAGGCAACCCGGCGTATATCGAATCTCGTGCATAACCGCTTTACGCGCCTCTATTTCCGACGTCGCGGGGAAAGTGCATTCTTTCATATTTCCCTCGGCCTCGCAGCGTAGAGGAAGAATCCCGGCCGTTGAAATCCTTTTCTTCAAAGACTCGAGAGACGCCGGGGTATTAAGACAAAAAAAAAAAGGAAGAGGAAGGAGAGTCGAATTCTCCAATGACTCGGGAATCCGCGCGAAAGGGGTAATCGCGGAATTTACAAGATCATTGTTTGCGGAATTAAAGCGTATTTTACAAGTTTTACGCTGCTCCTTTTTCGGTCCCGCGTTACATTTACAAGTCTTTTATCGCGTATCTTACGCGCGAAATGAAATGGAATCCCGGGCACAAAAGGAGAGATAAAATGACAAGGAACTAATTTGCGTAATTTTATCTCAATTATAACTGTAAAAGTCCCGAAGGCGCGCTCGCAATTTCACACCTCCGTATGCCGAGTCTCCTTTCGTATTAAATTGAAAGTATCATCGATGAGAGAGGCCGATTGAGAAAAAAAAAAGGCGGCGCATGAATCACACAGCTCCGAAAACAAAGCGCGTCGTTTCTTTTTTTTCCCTCCGACGAGCTACCCACCGAAAACAAAAATCCCTGACGATTCGTTCTCTCTCGTGCAAAACGCCGCTCCCACCGTAGGATCATAAATTCTGCCATTTTATTTTTCCTTTAACGACTTTACCAGTTCGACGAAGATTCGGATGATACATTGGGCGCTCGGCCCTCTGGAGCGAGCGAGAAAACGAAGGGGGGGGCGAAGGAAACGAGCCGGTCTTTTTCTCTCCTCGGGGCCAGAGCAGGGGCATTCCGTGCGCGTGTGTCAGGGGGGGGGGGCCCGGAGCACACTTTGGCGTGCATCGGACTCCCAGACTAGGCCCCGCGGGGCGGGAGAAAAAAGGCGCAGGCCGGAGCGTGACCCCGGGGTGGACGACTAGGCCCCGGCTAATTGGCGGCCTCGCGCTCGAGATTTTAATTTGTTTTCCGGACTGCCCCGTCATTACACGGCGATAAACTACCGCATCTGATACTAAGTTCCAAGTCTGCGTTTCTCCCTCTCTCAGTCTATACCTCACCCCGTGAAATGCTAGATATTTCGAATTCGGAATGTAATGACCGCCCGGTCCTTCGTCTCGCTGCGGGGGTATAAGCAGCGGGCGCTACCTCGAAATGACTGTATTAATTTGCGGATTTTTTTTGTCGGGGAAGCGCGAGCCCCGCGCAAATTGCCGCCATTCGTTCTTTCGGCGTTTTTTGCCGTTTCCCCGGCTACCACACCGAACCCCGAGACCTCAATTGTGTAGCCCAAAATTGCCGAGTTGTGCGAGGACGGCGAAATCTCCGCAGACTCCCGACTGCGAGTAACCGTGTGTGCCAGATCGAGGTTACAAAAAATTCTATTTGAGCATAGGTACTGATTATGTGTTTGCTTTAATTGCAAGGCGAGCGCAAAGAATCCCGTGGAGTGCAGGTGAGTATTAAAGGATCTTTTGTTACGAATTTCTTAAATATATATGCGGAATACTTCGAATAAGTGGTTCACTTATTGAAATAACATATTTTTGGATACGAAAAATAGACATTGTATTATAGCCTCGTCAGATTTATCTTTTTAATGAGAATGAAAGTTAATAAATTGCCTTAATTCTCTAGAAGGAAACTTGAAGTGTGCATTTAACGATGGTTAAAAACAGATTTTAAATAAAAAAGTTAAATGTTATTTTCAAAAAAATTTGATATTGACTTTTTACTTTTACTATAGATCACAATGTACGAAAATCAAAAAACTTATCCCTAGTACAAAATTGACCATAAATTGATCAGTTCTGATCAATTTATATAGTTAATTTTCTACCAGGAATATTTACAACCTTTAGAGTAATTTTATCAAGTTGATTACTAACTACAGGTATCAGTTACACTTCAGTTATTCTTCTTACTTTTTACAGTACAAGAAATAAAGTTTCGCGTGAACGTAACTTTCAGCGACGATCTCTTAAAAAAATAAGCCTGCATTTTATATATGAAGCACGTATGACTCACATGAGGGTACACAACCCTACTTCGTAACATTGTTTTACGTAAGAAACTGCCTTCCACGCAAACAATAAATTCGCGTCCCGGCCTCTCCGCCGGCGATAAATCATCGATCTCGCAATCTTAACTCAATCCCAAGTTCACGAACACACACCCGCGCGTACGCGACGTATGATACAGTCGCGCGGACGCGTGAAAAGAGGAGGAGACGCCGAAGAAAAAAAAACCAAGGTTCGGCAGCAGTCCGCCCCGCGAGGACTCTATCGGCCTCCTCGAATCGGCTTTTCCCCCCGCGCTCGAAGACAAAAGGCACGCGCGCATTATTTAAGAGTCCGCGGCAGCGCCTAAATCACCGGGCGGTGGGGGATAAATTTCCCCGCCTCCCCGGCGACGCGAACTTTCCGCCGTTTCCGCCGTTCGACTTGCGGCCCACCTCCTCGCCTTTTCTCACCGGCGCGTATCTGATCGCGCGCAGAAACGCCGGGAGGAACTTTAGCCCGTATGACCGATGCGCCACGGGGTCCCATAAAGTCCGACCTCGCCGGCCGCGGTGGAATGCCACTTTCACGGGGAGCAGCCGCCAAGGCTCTCCTCTCCACCTCCGGGCGGACGCCGGGAAAGAGAAAGGATATATTGTACGGCCAGCGAAATGAGAAAATTAAAAGGGAAGAGATAGAGTGCGTAGGGAAGTGGGTCCGCGTAGGCGGTCGGCTCGCCCGGTGAGTTACGCCGCCGGGACGCGGCCGTTAACGGAAAACGAAAATCGGAAATAAATTTCGGGCGCATCTGCGACCGGATACTCCCCCCGAAAGTGTATTAATCCACGGCTATTAAATTAACAATTAGGTAATTGCGCGCGCGCGGGGAATCGATCGGACGCCTTTTGGAAAGTATTGAGTGCGATGAATCATCCGTGAATTATGGTAACTGCGGAAAAAGTCCCGAGTTACGCTGTAAATCGGTTCATCGTGGAAAAAAAAATTGACGGTATTGAAATTTAAGACAGTTCGAGGGTCTCTTAACGGCGCGCTCCGGCATTTTCATTCGCGCAAAAAAAGCGGTACGAGGGAGGCTGCGCGCGCAAAAAAAAAACGGGGAATAGGAGGAGTTCCCGGCGCGTTCCAAGGATTTTGTAGGAAGACGCGGAGTAACTCGCGGGAACAGCTGCTAATTTTATGGCGTTTTCAGAGAAGCCACTTGCGCCTCTCGCTCTCCCTCCCCTCGCCATTTTTCCGTCGGATATAGTTTTCCTTGACGAGGCACAAAATCGCCTCGCCTCGCGAAACCGGTTCGCCGCGGCGTGTACACCTCTATGCGCGTTTTCGCCCCGGCGCTTCTTTGCGCTCTCGCCTCCTCCTCCCTCGTTCGCCGCCGCGCAAAAGCGAGCACGCAGAGAGGAGAGCCCCGTTTCTACCTTTGTTCCCCGCTTTCGATCCTATCTGAGGAGGGGGTGGGCTAAAAAAAAATCTCAAAGATCCACCTGGTAATCAAAATTAAACTGCCGCGCGAGCGAGCCTTTTGTTGGGGCGGCGATGGCTTCGAGGGTATAAAAAAATTTTTTTTTTAATGCCCCACCGCGGTCCTTCATTATCGCGCTTTAATATCCGCTCGGAGGTGTGTCCTTTTTTCTCGTGCGCTGACTTCGCGGGCTGAGGTTTGCCCGTAACCTTCGTGTCTGATCGGTTGACATTATAATTCTTTGCAGCGTATCTCGAGCTTCTACTTGATTTTGACTATCTAATATATTCGCGAAATAGGTAGTGAGTTATTTTACCATTTTACGATTATACACTCATTTATTATGCATTTTTAAATAATATTTTATCATTTTTATTTTATTTTTATGCATATAGTTTGATCTTATTTATAGACATCAATGGTTTTATTAATTTATTTTATTACTTACATCTACCTCTATCTCTATTTTTATAACAAAATAATAATTCAGAATAAAAATAGTATGTTTCTGATCGAACAAAAAAAATCTGATTAAAAAGCATTTACTTCATGACTTGCATTATTCTGTCCTACAATTAAAAATATCCAATGACTGCACTATTTGGTCCGTTACATTATTTCGTTCGCGAGTGTGTCAATGAATATTTGCAATGTAGCAAAAATCAGTACACAATTAAAATGTAAAAAAATCGAGATACCCATACAGCCGAATCAGACTAAATAATGCTCAATGGACTAAATGAAACGTAGAAGGGGGCCAGCAGTGTTTCGTGTTCAATGTAAATAATAAAAAAAAGAAGAGAGAGAAAGAGAAAAAGGAAAAGGAGAGTTTTAGATATCCTTTTTGTGCTTAGCACAAAGAGCCCGGGGTATGAGTTAGCTCCATACGTAAACGCGTATAATTGTACGTGCACTCGAGCCTGCAGGTGTAGGCGTGATCACCTGTTCCCCGGGCGTGCGAAACCTTTGTCCCTCCTGCCGCTCCGGCGCACTAAAACGTTCGAATGGCACCTCGCGATAATTTTGCCGAGCGCGAGGAATAAAGAAAAAAAAAGAGAGAGAGAGGAAAAAATAAAGGACGGCCGGAATGAGCGCGGCGAGGCGCACTTCGGCGCAGTTATTGGCTCGGATGAGTTAGGATCGAAGCTGCAATATTTTCGTCGGAACGTTTATGTTGCGCCTCTCTGAAGGACTTTTAATTAAAAGTTCAATGCGTGCGCTGCGATTCCGGACAGGTCATTCTTTCGCTCGCACTTCGGGCTCCATTGTCTCCGGCGCGTGTAACGCGGGAATTAGATCCAGGCCGAAATGTATCTTTGACGGACTTTTTTTTTACTGTTCGAATGTAAATTTACAATCTTGTTTATAATTTTGTTAACTGCTAAACTTGTATTGTTGCTAAAGTGAAGGATATTTTTAGAGGATAACGAACTGCAGTTTTTCGTTTCACGAAATAATGACCAGTAACAAATTTTTTTTAAAAATCTAGGCATAAAATGGGAAATTGAATAAGTAGACGATACCGTTATTAAAAATTAGATAATGTGATTAGATTGCAAAATTAATTAAGGAAGTTTAGTACATTAGATACCAAAATATCCTCGTAAAATTAAATTAGTTATACTATTTTCTAATTGTATACAATTATGTAATAAATTTATATTTACGATAATGAATATTATTCTACACTGTAGTATGCCCTACGTATATTATTTTTTAGATGTTTTTAATAATTTCATTTTACCCTAGTCCCTAATAGTTTGTTACTAAATGTGATATCACTTCTTCAGATTAGGCTAACTCTAAAGTACCTATTATTAGTTTTAAGACGCTTGACATATATGTGTAATATTTTTCTAGAATTTAGAAATAACTAATTTTAGATTTATAAAAGATTGTTACCTTTTTAACACGTTTTATCGTAGAAATGTTATTATTTACGATAAATGTTACTATTCCATTTTATTCTATACAATTATACTCCAGAACTTTTTCATCATTTTTTCAGCGCATCCGTTTGTCATTTAAAAAATTTTTCTCCCAAAAAAAATCATACATAATTAATATCGTAGTTTAAAAAAAAAAGGTACACTTCGGTCTCATTAACACCGTCGTATCGGTGAAAGCGCGACCGGGTAATCCGTCGCATACATCCGCGGGTCTCGCGTGCTCGCAGCCTCCGATCGGCGGTGTCGGTACTGCAGGCGCCCCGCTTCGGAGTGTCAAGCAAAAAGAAAAAAAGAATCACCAGCCCGAGGGGAAGGCGAGGGGTGTCCCCGCTCCCCGCGAGTTTTAACGAGCCACCAGCGAAGCGACCCGCGAGCCCGCAAATTGGCGCTGCCGCGCCGTTTGTCTCCGCTGCTCGCGCGCGCGAATTTGCCGAGTGGACGCATCGCGTGCGGCGCCTGCGATCTATCGCCCTCCCCGCCTGGCCTCAACACGCCCCGAGTAATTAATTGCGAATCGCCCGGCGCGATTTTTGATACCGCGAGCGCGGCTCATTTGCGCGGCCCGGCGCAATTTGTTGCGACGAGGCCGCTTCTTCTTCGTCGCCGGGGAGGAGGGGACGTCACGCAGCGCCGATGCGTGCGAGCAAAGCGTCGGCCACCTCGGATTATGCAGATCGCGCTAAATTTTGAGCACACGCGCGTTGCCCTTCTTTCGGGGACGTTAAATCGCGTCATTAAAAGGATATTAACGAATTACGGCGGGCGTTTGGAATGCGATTAGCGGGGTTATTATCCTCGCGCGGCGAGTGATTTATTTTTAAATGACGAGTAAATTAAAAATCATTTACGAGCGCGTAATGTAAGCGTGCGTGCCGCGGGAATCAAATTTATTTAATCCGCTTTAATTGAGTTAATTTGCGCCGTTTTAATAAAACGCTCGCCCGCGAGTTTCGGGGATCATTATGCGCGCGATATTTCACCGGACACTTTGCACGTTACGCCGTGGAGTAACGAATGCGAGAATAATATTCTATGGTGAATGATCGGCTCGCGACAATGGAGGAGTTCATTTCGTATTCTATTTGCAACTTCGTATAAGTTTTTTTTTTTCGCGCAGCGGCAAAAAGTGTTTAATAATTCTAACGGGCTCCCCATTGTCACTCGCACAAAACAGAAATCAAATTTTGCCATTGAAGATTAATGCTAATACGACGAAAAATTGTTGCTCGATAAATCATTAATTTGTTCCCTTCTTTTTTTCTTTAATCGTCACTCCATCGGCAATAAAGTCAAAGACAGCCGGACAAAAGGTCACAGCCGGAGAAACGTTACAATCTCCTTTCATTGGCCCGACGTCGACAATAATTTCGAGCGTAGCGACCTACCGGTCGAATTTTTGCGTATCACGCACTTTGATGATACTTTTGTGCGCGCGCGCGCGACCGCCAAAGACGGCGCAGCCTTATGTCATCATCATCATCTTTATCGCCAACGTCGTAATTTTCTCCCCGCGCGGCACGCGAATTTTTACAAAATTTCACCGCCGCGTTTTTTACACCGGTATAATCAGTCCGCTTCTCGGAAGCATTAAATTTAGGTGAAAGTTTCATGAAAGACGAAGAGTCATCCTTTAAACGGTAGAATTACGCTGCACGCGTGATACGAATCGCGGTAACGAAAAAAAAAAGAACGAGAGGATCGGATCGGATCAAAATTGAATCTAGAAAGTCGGTATCGGTTTTCATGAGGCGGTCGAAAAAAAAGGAGGAAATCTATTAAATCTGTTTGTAGATGTTTGTTGTTAAATAGCCGATCGCCGGGAGATTTCAAGGTCCACTTGACATAGAGCGAGAAAGAGGGAGAAGAACACACGGCGTGTATCAAAAGGAAGCGATCGCCCGTGGCCTTATAACTTCGTCGATCGGTCACGCAGATGCCGCTCTCGGTCCGCCTATCCACGTATATATACACGTCCATCTAATTAAAGCGAGCCCCTCGATTTGCCAGTCGCGCGCGCTGCCCCTTCCTATTAGGCTCAGCGCCGCGCGTATACCCGCCGAGCCGTACGGATTAGCGGTTCGCGCATTTCACTCGGGTACACGCGCGCGCGCGCCGGCCACATAATAACCTCGGCGTCCGCCCCGATGGATCATCGACCTCCCGTCATCGGGCCGCCGGACTTTTGTCTCCCTGTCAATGAGTCTTAATAATCGAGCGCCGCGGCCCGTTATTCGAGCGCTCGAGGGGCAGAGGGACGATGGAAAAAAAAGAGAGGCGTCATTTTCGTGTCTCCTATTCTCTCGGACGGTCGCACTTCTGCTCCTCTTCGTTTCTACCTCCGCGCGCCGCTGTGACACTTCCCGCTCTTCAAAGGCGCGCGATCGAACGCCGACCGACGAGGAATCTCGATTCTCCTTGTCCTTGACGTTGACAGATTTTTTTTCGTTACGCCATTGTCGTCCGGACGCCGCGATGATGTATATTCTAAACACTACGGGTGACCGATTTATTACCGATATCGCGCGGCCGCGTTTTTTTTTTCCTCCGAAAGCACGCGAGGATGATTTCGAAGGCCCCGGCGTCGATTTTCTCATTAACCGATCGCCGAGGAGATAAGGCGCACCTCTCGATCGACTGCACAGCTGTATACGTGTACGTATATATACACAGGCGGTCGCGTAATTAATTTCCGCCGCAGCGCGAAACCGAGCGGAGCCTTTAATGGGCAAGTCAAACAAGCGCGCCTCGCGCGTTTGTACAATAAATAATTTTTCCGCGGCCCCTCCGTCATTAGCTGAAAAGTCGCGATTGAATCGGCCTTTACAGTTACGTCTATTCACCCCGGCGAACTCCTCGCTCGCTTCAAAACCGAGCCCCGGCGTCCTCCTTACGCCGACCTCGCGGGGATCCCCCCGCGAGATAAGCGGACGGAGGGAAAAAATCGGTCGGCCGGGTTTTTCACGGGGAAATCGGTCCCCCTCGTAACGAGTCCTATTAACGCGATGACTCGGCGCGGCGATCGGTGGCTCGCCTCGACAAAAGGAGGTGGCGCGCCGCTGCAAGTGCGACCGCGTGGGAGTAGCGCCGGGAGGGGTGGGAGGCAGCGCGCGGACTTTGATGTTCCACTGTCAGGCGTACATCGTAAGCGCATTAGTCGGCCGGTGCGGTACCCCGGCGTAGATTCCGTTATGCGCGGCCCAGGCGTGTGCGCAGGGACCGACCGCCAGAGCTGCCGCCTCTGGGCCTCGGGAGAGTGAGACGGCCACGGGGTACCGTAAGTGGTACGTGTATATATACGCCGAGCGGAGATGCGCGCGGAGGTCCGCGGGATGAATACGTTCGCCGGGAGCCGGCGTTTATGGGCCGCGGCCCAATCCCCGAGCAAGCGCGAATCTGACGCCGGGCGACTTGATACCCCCGGATCACCGGAGATGGATGGATTTGGGTCGAGCGGGCCTCGCTCGCTCGCGCATGGGAATTTCTTCCCGGTGGAAGCTTTTTTTTTCTCTTTCGTTCGCACTTATTGAGCTAATTTTGAATGTCACGGTTTAATATTGGTTTGGAGTTAAATGAATGGAGGAATTTGAAGACCCTCTTTAAATAAAATGTTCATTTATTATTACTATTGTTTGTTTTATTGAAAAATGTATAAATAACAAATATTAAGGTTTAATTTAGTTTAAAGTAAAATAATCGTCAGTTATCATTATTATATTGTATGTTTTTTTTAAATACACAAATTAAATTTAATGAAGTTAAATAAATCGATGAGTTTCCTACCATTTTTTTAAAATAAAACATTAATATTGTACGTTTCTTTTAAATACACTAAAATAATAAATGTTATGTTAAAAAATTCATTTATAAAAGAAAAATTTCTTAAATGATACAAACTGACAGATTGGTTCATAAATAGTACGGATCAAATATATACATTTCCAATTGCATCCGATTAAAAGCCTCATTAACTATACAAACTTTTGTTTTAAAATTAATTTTATTTTGTCTAAACATATCTTACCGAAGGCCACGTCTATTTATCTTGTTCATTCCAAGTATATAATTCCCAGCGTTTTATCTAAAAATAAAAAAAAGAACCCTGCCTTTCATCACGCGCGTATCCAGCGAAGTTATCTACTCGAATCGAGAATCTGTTAGATCCCGCGATAAAGCTCACCGCGCATATCCGCGGAATAATTAGTGCATTGATCCTTTCGCCGGTTAACCTTTCGAGGGGTTTTCAATAATCTACGAATTTTGAAAGCGGCTGTGAATGCGCGCGAGCTCGGGAAACTTCTAACAGGTGGTCGCGCCGTCACGTCGTAACGTTCGAGTCGGCGCTGCACCGTTGCAATTGGATTTTTCCACCGCGGCTCTATACCCCGGGCATTCATATGTACGCGCCACTGTTGCGCCTATACACCGGCTGCACACAGTAGGAAACTTAATGCTTTTCACGGGGATCGCAGATGTCTCGCGCAGGCTGCACGCTCCTTTTCTCTTTTACCGTTTTACTTGCGTTTTCAATCTTTTACTCATTCATAAGGCCTTTTACTTTGTTTTCTTTCTTATTCATTACTGTTCATTAAATAATACTTTTGTGGCTATTATTTTAAGAGGTTCATTTGCTTATTTATTTTTAATGTTTGTATAACTTATTAAGTTTGATATTCATTGATTTAATTTATTTATTAGGTTTCATTGTATATACATATTACTAACAAATAATATGCAAAATTTTGTAGACGTAACAAGTTAATTAATTAATACTGAAATGTACGATCGATTCTACGAATAATTAATTTATTTTCATAACATTTATGTATTGACCAGTTGATTTACGTATGTTACAATATGAAATTTCGAGTTTACGTTTTTTAAATACATTGCAGCTTCATTAAAATTCAATTAATATTTTTTTAAAAAATTATAATTTTTAAGATTCAATTTTATATAAATAAATGTCATTTTTTATAATAGCTGCATTACATTTATACCTTATATTTTTCGTTTTATTAAATCAATTCTTAAGTAGCATGATTTTTTATAATAGAAACACTTTCTATAAAGACTAAAGAATAGGTGTATGATACAAATTAGACGTTAATTGCAAACTTTATTAAATGAAACGAAAACTGCAATTTCGATATGCATCAGCCTTTCAAAAATGTGATATTTTTCTTCGAAATCCTAAGTCAACAGCTAAAGATTAGCTTCTTTCACAAACTCCTACTTACACTTATAAATAAATTAAAACACCTACGAAAGGTTAAAGATAAAAATGTGAAAACAAAAAGGAAAATATTTTCTGGATGAGTAAAAAATTAATCCTTTCGCGCAGCCCCTTAAGAATTAATCACCTTATCCGTCTGAAAGCCAGAAGGACGCCTGCCTTAAAAGACCATTGAAAAAAATAACTTTTAAAATTTTTATCTCGAAAACCATTCCAAAAGTCCCCGCCCCCTCTTCCCTCACACAAAATCCCCGGCGAGAATTCGAGCTCATATACATTCAACTGTCGTTCTCGTTTCTTTTCGCCTCTATTCTCCGGCTCCTGCCCTCCCCCCCGTTCGCTCTTTATCTCCGGGGCTCGCTCTGACCCGGCGAAAAAGAAGGCGCCCGTTTTATTTTCTCCGCCGCGGCGAGCACATCCTTCTCCGGGCGCGGGCGTCGTGATGCGTGTATAACCCGAGACACGCGCCGCGCCGCGGAGTCGCTTTCCACAATGGCTCCTCTCTTTTCTGTCCGGCGCGGTAGTCGCGTTTAATATGCGCCGTGCCCCGGACCCGCGAGACACTGACGGATCTCGGCAATTAATAAAACGTCTCCCCCCCCTTCCCCTCCTTACTCCCGGTGGCCCGGCTACCGCGGCGCTCCCATTGTTGGCTCGGCTGGATCCGGCGGGCGCGCGGCTTATTATTGCCCGCGGAGACGAGCTGGATCTTTTTGCCTCGTGTTAATAGATTTGTTAAACGGCGGCGAGACGGCCTTTTTTTCCTCCGGCGAGCTTTGCTCGAGAAACGGAGGGGACACCGCGGTGGCGACTGACTATGGGTCGAAAAAAATTTTTTGAGTGTGGGTGTATAGGTGGACTCGTTCGATTTTGACTCGGTGTTTTCGCAAATACTAGTTTACCGTTGCGGTGATTAGCGGCGATGGTTAATTATGATTAGTTTTGAATTGTATAGTATGCTAAATGAAATGATCATGGGTGAATGAGAGATTACTGACGAGTATATTCAATTTTTCAGTATTTTTTATAAACTGTAACTTCTATGTTTAATTTGTATGGCAGTATTTTTTGAAGATAAATAATATTTTAGTGACATATGGGATAAAATGTTGCAAAGAAAATATGTCAAGTACCGTAACGGTATTTACTATGAATTTTTTTTTAATAATTAGTCGTTTATCTTGTGGTTATAGGTGACATGAACTTTGTTAAATAGACAAGTTTTATATTTCGCGGTATAATTTAGAAAATAACACGCTAAACATTTAAAATCGATTAGCTAATGATACTGTAACTGGTGTCAATGAGTCTTTGCCCTGTCACGTCAGACTTACTGCAAGTAGATAAATGACAACTTTACTCAGACACCTACTTGTCAAACTCATTCAATGGAATAATAATAAATACTATTATTTAATAAATTCAAGTCTAAATTTAAATTAAATTATAGATTAATATTTTTTCATATCATAGGGGATAAAGTTCGAGTTTGCAAATTGATTTGTTTGGGCAAAGTAATATGCATTACCGATTACGAAATTATAAATTGATTTCAAGTTGATTAAAAAGTGATTGCAAAATTGGTTTGTAACTACGTGTAATGAATAGCCTCTCGCTATCAATCATTTAACCGTGTTCTAATATCTCAATAAGTTATCTAGTGTGTTAATCAATTATTCTGATAATGTGAAAGAGTGAAAACTCACGGTTCAAGTGAAAATTGTGCCATTCGAGCTTAGTGCATATTTCCTCTTTAAAAAAATTATAAAACATTCAAAAAAACTTTTTGATTATAGTTAATGACTATAAATAATCTGTAAAGGGTCCTCTTTTAAAAAGACGATGGTAGTATGTTGTAAAGCATTTAAAAAGACAATTTGTTTTGTTCATGAGTACATCCGGTTAAATGAAGTGCCAAAATTCAAAAAATTTTGATATAAATGTTTTGCACTCAAAAATTATACATATGAGACATCTAAGTGCGTTGGATTTTGCCAGTAAGAAAAAAATTAAACGCGCGAATCACGATGGATCATTTTGCCCGTTTTCTAAAATAGATTGTCTTCCAGGTCTTTATTTTTTTCCTTCATCTCCAACACGCATTTGACAAAAACAATCAAAATTAAACAAATCGACTAGGTGACAACCAGATTCCCTAAATACCTAATCCAAGCAGGCACGCGGAAATCCTCCCCGAACCCCGCTGTCTACCGTAATACTCCCAAGTGGTAAGTACAAATAGCCGAGCATTCGCCTCCATTACAGCCTGAAAATACGCGTAGCCCGCGCGCGACTCCGCTCTCGTTCCCAACGGGGAAAATTCCTCGCTCTCGCTCTCTCCTAAAACGAAGCGGCGCGGAAGCGCGCGCGCGCCCGTCAACGCCGCGGCATACGCGTGCACGCGAACCGCGGGGCCGGCCGCGTTTTCAAGCGGACGCGTATTAATTGGGCCTCGGCCGCGCTCTGGCACTGTTGGATGTCCCCGTGTCGAGTTTCCGCCGGCGATCGCCGGGCGATTGTTGCCGGGGCTGCCTACTCGAGTGCCTTACGTATTCCCCGGGCGATTCGCGGGGACCGGACTCTCCCGCCCTCGCTCCCGCGGAAAGACTTTTCCCCCGGCTTCCTTCCGCGTCGCCTAATTTATGATGCCTCATTATGAGGATTCCGGGAAGGGACCGTTAGTCCCGCCGTTGCTCTGCTCTGCTCGCGTAATTGAGGAGTGTAAGAGGTGCAAAGTTGAAGGATTCAACGTTTATTTTTTCACGGTTATTTTAGATGATTGAATTGAAAATGTCAATGTTTTATGAGGAATTAGCGAGACTAATTTATTTTCATTTTTGGTCTAAATTTACGAGATTAGTTTATGTATAATTTGATACAGCTAGTACTTAATTAATCATTCCAAGAAGTATATTTTATAAAATTAATTTCGTATCAAAATTTAATAAGTATAAAGCTAATAGACATTAATTTAATAATTATTACTATACAAGAAATCGTATATTAAATTCGCAAACCCGCAAAGGATTCAAATTATAATATGATCATCATACTTTTGGTTATAAATACAAGTTTCAATACATAATCGTAATCATTTCAACAGTTGCCTTCAACTCGGCATTCCGAGCTACAAAACAAATTTTTTTCCCATTCGGTAGTGTAGTAACATCGTGTATCTGACGATCGCAAAACTCGTTTCGTATCGGGCGAGATTATAAAATTTACTCCCGTATCGTGTTACACCGCTGACAGGCGGCGCCTTTCAATTCCCGCCGAAAATAATTCCTCGCTAAAAAATACCAAAAAAAAAACTAGCCACACATTACAAAATACATTTCGTTAAGTTCAGTGGGACCAGGGACAGAAGGGGGGATTGTATTCGCGCGCGACCGGGCGAGATTAGCCGCGTGGAAGTGCAGCCGCGGCCGAATATAGATCAAAGATGTGATTTATTTTACGATCGCCCCCGAGCTTGCGGCGCGCTTTCTTTCGCCGCGTGTCGCTCGCTGGCGGACCGCAGCGGACGCGGAGACGCTATTAGCCGTCGGAGGAGCACTCGGCCGCTTACTTAGACTCCCGCGGATGAGTCGCGTCGGCTCCCATCAGCTTTCATCCGGAGTAACTATCTCTATTGGCTTCGTAAATTTTAGGAGCCGACGCTGGATCATCGCGACTTCCGACGCCACGGCGACGAGAAGACTTTATTAAAGCTTTTTAGTAGACGAAAAATAAAATTTTATCTTGGAGCTTTTTTTTATATACACTGAGAAAAAAATTCTAGTAAAAATTACTATCTTGTGTAGAAAAGTGGCCGCAGACTGTTATGTAGTGGAAAAATTAACATACTTTATTGGATATTTTACTAGAATTATTGGAAATTTTACAATAATTCTAGTAAAATATATAATATTTTCTAGTAAAATTTACAATACA
>UXGC01001049.1:0-37595 GCA_900480045.1 Eurytoma adleriae
GAGAGAAGCTTACCTTTAGTACGCTCTGAAGTTAACCGCTGGAAGCCGCCTGGCTCCTACCCGTGCCATCCCTGTGTGTTTGGGTATGGTATATTGGTTTTGGTATGCACTATGCAGTTCCGGTCTTCCGGACCGCATACTTTTCTGAGTCAAATACGGGGTGCATTCCATAATGAAAATACGGAACGTTCCGAAATGTTTAGCGTATGTTCCGTAAATCCTGCAGGGCATTTAAAACAGTCGGTGTCCACGTGATATTTTTTAATTTGTTGTATATTAATAAAAAAAATATATTTTTTCATGTTATAATTTTTTTATTTTTAGTGTATATAATGTCCTATTGCAGATACTGCTGTACAATATAAATCTGCTTATTCAGTAATTCTATATAACAGACACTTTTTACTTTCTCCATTTATTAAAATGTATGACAATTTTGGAGATAACACATTTAAAAAAAGTTATTGTATAATAAATTAGAATTTTATTTAAATAGTTGCAGTTAATAACTGCGACCAAATAAAGTATAAAACTTTGCTTTCATTTCGCACTTGGGATGAATGCATTTTAGTTTTGTAATTTGTTCTGCACATCCATCTGGTTGATTAAAAGGGATACACAAACTTTTAGCTCCCATGGAAGGAGCCCCTGCTTCATCTCCAGTATCCTCCCTAAAATAAATTTAAAATTTTATATACCATGCGCTAATTAACTGAAATAAAATTATTTTTACTTGAAAACACTTATTAACCTAACACTGTCGGCTTTTATTTTATCTTCACAAGCTATTTCGCCGCAGAATGGAGCAAGTATGAGATTTTTGCCATCTAAATAAGAGCAGAATTCACCCCATTTATGAGTTTGTTTTATGTGCTCTTCTAATTCTGCCTTGGCCCTATAAGTAATTGCATTAATTAAAATAAATTATTTTGAATCAAGTTGGTTTGCTTGTAATTCACATTAAAATGAAATTCGTACTAACTTGTTAAACAAATTAGATTGTATTTGATCTAGCAATTTTAATAGAAAATGATGAGCCTCGGTTCTACTAGCGGTTATTCTTTCAGCATTATCTCTCCTTACAAAAGTAACTTGATCCTTTTCTAAATCTTTAGGCCCCAATTCTACGCGCACTGGTACACCTTTTAATTCCCAGTGATTGAATTTCCAACCTGGGCTGTAGTTCTCTCTATAATCTCCTTTAATTTTAATTTCGCCGTTTTTGCCCAACTCTTTTTCTAATTTTCCACATTCACTTAACAGTGTTTCCCTTTGTTCTTGAGTAGTTGATGCTGTGATACCACAGGGAACAATGACAGCTTGAATAGAAGCTACCATTGGAGGAAGAACGAGACCTTTATCGTCACCGTGAACCTAAGGGAAATATTTTTTTTTAAATTTCTTTAATAATGTTAACTGAATTAATATATTTACCATGATCATAACTCCAATAGTACGGGTAGTAATTCCCCAGGAATTTTGATAAACAAAAGTTTTTTCGCTACCTTCTACAGCTCCTTCTACTTGAATATCAAACATTTTGGAAAAGTTTTGGCCCAGGTGATGACTAGTAGCACCTTGAATGGCACGGCCGCTAGCGGCAATGAAAGCCTCTACCGTTGTTGTGTATTCGCCACCGGCAAATTTTTCTTTTTCAGTTTTTCTACCCTTCACCACTGGTATCGCTAAAAAGTCCTCATAAATTCGAGCGTATAAATCTAAAATAGCCAAAACTTCTTCGTCAGCTTCTGCTTTCGAAGCAAAAGCTGAGTGACCTTCTTGCCACAGGAATTCCCTAGTACGCAGGAAAGGTTGGGGGTGTTTAAATTCCCATCGCTGCAAATAATATTTTTCGTTAACATCGTCACGTGAAATTTGGAATATGTACAATATATTTATATGTATAATCATATTGTCGCCCCTAAGGAAAAAGGATTTATTGTTTTATTGGAAGTAAAGAAAAAAGGTCTTTTAGTAGTCCTGGCATAAATGCATGTACGGTGAGTAAAGTAGTTCTTTCACTCAATGGAAACCTCGCGCTTTTTTCGTTAGCGACGACAATATTTAAAAGAAATGACGTAACGACTAACCACAACGTTATTCCATTGATTGAGTTTTAGCGGAAGATCGCGGTAAGATTTAAGCCACTTCGCATAAGCAGGGTACATAACAGTTTCGGACGTCGGCCGAATGGCTATGTGCTCAGCCAAATCGGAATCACCACTTTTTGTCACCCAAGCAACCTCTGGAGCGAAATCAGCAATGTGATCCTTTTCTCGCTCTAGTGCACTTTTACTTACGAAGATGGGAAAGTAACAGTTTTGCACGCCTAGTTTCTTGATTTCACGATCAAAAAAGTCTTTGATGACATCCCAAATTCCAAAACTCCATGGACGAAGGATGTAGCATCCTGATACGTCATAGTATTCGATCATTTCTCCTTTCGTTATTACCTGTGAATACCAGTCCGGCAAATTTTCGCTTTTTTTTGCCTCAAGGCCTAATCTTGTACCAGTTTTGCTGATATCAGTTTCTTTTAAATTTTCTTGCTTTTTACCTCTCTTGCTCTGTTGTTTTACATTCGTTTCGGATTTGCCTGCTTTTGACTTGGTTTCTCGCGGAGCGTTACCACTCGAAGCACTGTACTCTTTACCAAACATTTTCTTGTATTCTGCCTTCAAATCTAGAAGAACTTGAACCTCTTGCTGAATCATCTCTTTATCGGCTTTTTTCGACTTCAAATCTCTAACTTTGTTTCCCTGTGCAGAAATTAGTTGTTCCATTTTACTTTCTCGATCTTTTTCACAGATTTGATTTTCCAATAAACTGTCTTTTCTAAATGCAGGTGTCCACTCTTGCCCTGATACCTTTTTGAACTCGTTTTTTAACTCTATGAGTTTAGATACTTCTTTAGTTATGGTTGTCGAATCTGCCTTATTTGCTTTTAATCCTCGTACAACATCACCTTGTTTTTGGATATCAGCAAGCAGCGAATCGATTTTCAAATTAGTATTTGAATTTGAATTCGATTCACTTTTTGTTGCTGAACATGCTATAGGAGTCACAATTTTTTCTCCAGCTTTAAAGTCTTTGCCTGTTAAAGTTTTGTATTTATCTTTGAGACTCAGAAGAATTTTCACCTCGGCGTCGATAGTCGGCTTGGGCGCCTTAGAGCTCTTTAAATCTCTTACTTTATTTCCTTGAGTAACGATTTCTTCGGTTAGTTTAGCAACCAATTGGGAATCAGTTGATTGCTGAATAAGAAATTTATAAATGCAATTGACAAAGATTTCCGGTTGAATAAAAAAAAAACGTTATATTAACGTAGTAGTATACTTACTTCGTGAGTGTCGGCAGATGGTGTCTGGCAACCTGGTTTCCAGTCTTGACCAGTGACTGCCTTGTATTTTGTTTTTAAACTTAAAAGAGTTTTAACTTCCGCTTCAACGGTAGCTTTATCAGCTTTAGCAGTTTTAAGATTCCTTATTTTGTTGCCCTGCGCTACAATATCTTCGTTTATATCATTAGCTGAGCTGCTCACTGTATACTCCTAAAATTATAATATTTCCTAATAAAATATAACTTATATAATATAATATAATTCTTAAAAAAATAAATAGATAAATAAAAATAAACTTCACCTTTGAGTCAGTCTTCTGAACGAGCGGAGTAGTATTTGGTTTCCACTCTTGACCTGTGATGGATTTGTACTTTGCTTTGAGGCTTAGAAGATCTTTCACCTCACAGTCTATAGTAGCTTTATCTGCTTTAGCAACTTTCAAATCCCTTACTTTATTACCCTGAGAAATTATAGCTTCGTTTAATTTCTCGGCAGATCCAGTGTCATTTAATTGCTAAAATAAATTAATGAGCAAATAAAATTTAATTACATAGAAGATACTTATAAAGATTTAAAAATAAATAAAGTAACTAACTGCAGGTGCAATCTTTGGAATTTCGCCGTTCGGCTTCCAGTCTTGTCCAGTGACGGACTTATACTTCGCTTTCAGTTCGAGAAGTACTTTAACTTCGGTTTCAATTTTTGTTTTATCTGCTTTTGCACTTTTCAAATCTCTTACTTTGTTTCCCTGAAGGACGATTTGATCGTTCAATTCAACAGGCAAACTTTGAAGTTGATTTTGCTTAAAAAGAAAACGTATATATATTATTTTACACAATAAATAATAAATCCTAATTATAAATAATCTAAATAGGCGTAATAAAATTTTTAAATATTTCTTTTGGTGAATTTGTGAACTATTTACTTTTTTTACTTAGAGCAAACGATATATAATTGCTACGACAGCATATGGCTGTATCGTATTGCCAGCGATCCACGTGCTTAAAGAATCGTCGGAGAGAGAATGCTAAGGCATCGCGAGGAAAGTACTTGAGTAAGTATTATTCTTTCTCTTTCACTGGGCTTGAAAGTTGTGGAGGGGACAGCCGGGACTTTGGGAGCTGCTTTGGAAGGTAAAATACATCGAGGAGAGGGGGCCGATCCTCCCTACTTTATTAAAACTGCTTTCGCAGCGTTAAAAACTTTCATTTGCATTTTTATTTCAGGTAATGGTTTTTTTATTTTATATTTTATTTTAAATATTTTAATACCTTTGGATCTTTTGACAGCAGATTCTTGTCTGCTGCTCCTGGAAGTACTATGGAACTGTGTCCATCCGGAATATGGAATAATATAAGTGGTTGTTCGCGGGAAGAGTGAGCGCTTGCTTCGGTGTATGGAACATCACATCGGAAAAAGCCTTTCCTTTGCAATTGTATGATTTCTCCCTCTTTCACTCTTTTTAATTCAGCTTCGCCAACCATTTCAATTTCTCTCTGAAAAAAATTTATTTTTAAAACAATTCTTCTAAAAAAGTTAATATGAAAAATATGCTTATACCCTTGAATCTTTAACAACAAAATCTTTGAAATCATCGTCCTTGGCTAAAACTGACTTTGAAATAATGTGATCAAAATATACGGTATAACAAGGTATTGAAGTCACGGCCTTTGGGGTGTCGGGTTTATCAGCGGAAATCCACGTCAATTTAAGGGTATTTTTGTAATCCTTATTATCTAGATTTAGGGAGGCATCTACTGAAATAATTTTGTTATTTTTTTTATGAATCTTTTCGATCATAAGATTGCCCCAATTTATAAAGGTAGCATTTTCAGCCTCTTTTAAGGCTTCTGCATCTTCAACTTCAATCAGGACAGTTGGACCAACTCGTACTTGCTTTGTTCCTATTGATGGATTTTTTGGGTGGTTTGCTACTGTTAGAAAACTTTCTGTTGCTCCTTTTACATTCACAGGTACAAGATCTCCAGCAGTTAAAGCTGTATATCTAGAATATAAACATTTGAGTACTTATAACATACTAGTATCCAAATTTTATTATTTCATATTTTATATTTACCTAATAGCAATTGGATCGATAACTTTCTTATTAAAAGCCCAAATCTTGTCCCATTCCATGAATACTACCGATCTTGAGCTCCCTTGAGCAATGATGAACTGTTTTAAACCATCCACTGTCATACCTCTGCGCAAAATACCTCTGACAGTTGGAAACCGAGGGTCATCCCAACCATCTACTAAACCTTCAGCAACAAACCATGTTAACTTACGCTTAGACAGTACAGTATTTGTCATGTTGAGTCGAGAATATTCCCAAATGTAAGGTCTCTTTAAATTAAGAGCTTCTATAAACCAATAAAATTGTTCATCTCTGTCGTGATATTCAGTCGTACGTAAAGTGTGAGTAACATTTTCTACTGCATCTACAATTGGACACGCAAAATCGTAAGTGGGGTATACCCTAGAAATAAAGATTAATTCATTATCGTTTATTTTGTTTATTTTAAAAATAATTCACTTAAAGAATTATTTCAAAACAAATAAAGAAATTTGTAATATATTTACTTATACTTAGTTCCAGTTCGAGGATGAGGTTCATTTTTACATCGATATATTGTGGGATCTCTCATACATCCATTTGCTGATTGATAATCAATTTTGGCTCTTACACAACATTCCTGGCCTTTTTCAGAACCTTTTATCATTTCCTTCCAAAGAGTCAAATTTTTCTCAACAGCTGTACAATATCAAAATGTTAATTGTATAAATTTTGTATAATAATAAATTAAATTAGTAAGTTATACTTACAATTATCTCTATTTGCAGAAGGTAATTTTTCATCTCTTTGTTCTTTCATTTGAGCTGCTGGAGTATCATCAACGTAAGCTTTACCGTCCTTAATCAATTTCTCGCAATATTCTAGCATTAAATCGAAATAATCTGATGAATGAGTAAAACGATCTGGTTTTATTTGAAGCATTTTTAAATCGTCTAAAATAGCCTTTTCAAATTCTACATTTTCTTTTGCAGGATTTGTGTCATCAAATCTCATAATAAGTTGGCCCTTGAAATTTTCTGCGTAGTGTTGATTTAAAAGTGCAGCTTTTGCATGGCCAATGTGCAGATACCCACTAGCTTCAGGGGGAAAGCGGACTACAACCTTTCCCATCTCAGCTCCTGGCAAATCAATGAATTTACCTTGCTCTTTGTTTTTGACGGATTCTTTAGAAATTGCCACATTCTTTTTATTCAAAGGAACAGTTTTTCGCTCTTTTGTTCTATTTTTTGATACTACTGTAAGTACTTTTTGAACTTCTGTCAAAGATAACATTTGCTTATACCATCTAAATAAGTTAGAGTATTTTTCTTGGAAAGAAGTAGTATCAATTTCAGAATTTATTTTTGAAAAAACACAAATATCTGCAATAGTCATGTCTTTTGCAACTAACCATGTTCTTGAAATTAAAGCTCGATCTAAATAAGCCAATGCATCATCTTCTTTATATAACTGATTAAAGGATCTTTGTGCAAATGTCAACCAATGATCAACTTCAGTTCTTTCAAAAGGATCGTCATTAGCTAAATTTGGAAATATAAAGTAATTTAATGAAATATATTAATGAATAAAGATTAAACAATTGCATTGAAATAAATCATACCATATAATTTAGCATTTTTTGATCTTGACAAATAACGAGCAACATCACTGCTTGTTTCTCCTATAATCTTCTCGTTGTCTCCTAAGAATTGCAATTGTACTGGGTTCTTCCCAAAATCATTGCTCCAGATAACTTGTATTTCTTCAACATTTGGTTTAGAACGAATAATTTCAACTATCAACAGAGCACCTGAAAAAATGTAATTTATTTTTACAGTTTATGAATAAAATTGCATCACAAAGTTTAACATATTGCTCTAATAATTTTATTCAAAATAAACATAGAAATAAAAAATTTACAAAATGTTATTATTCTTAGGTAAAATTTTTGTTACGCAAAAATTGTAGGTACAAGTAATCTAAATAAAAAAAATTTCTGTAATATGGTTAATAGCAATGTAGAAATTTTTGCAAAAATAATTCCAAAGGTAAATTATATAAAATAATAATAAATATACCAATAGGAGGATCGGCAGAATTGACAATGAGTTTGAGAGGCATTTTTATGAAGTCGTTTTTTTAAGTTTTTCTTTTCGTTTATTAGTAACTTCAACGACTGCCGTCGAAATAAGAGGTTATCGTGCACATGTGTAGAATTTAAGTGATTTTAGATCGGCGCCATCTGCACCAGCGATCAGACTATCAGCTATCGCAGTATCAGAGTGCAGCTCTCGCTCGGTATTTCGGTAATCGTAATCCTGGCAAGTACTTGCAAGTTGCGCGTATCTACCGCAGAAATGAGTCCATGGCTGTCTCAGTCTAGCCCCTATCCTATAGTGTACAATTTGCAGACTTTACTCAGTGTGTCCAGATTCTAGTAGGTAATCAAAAAGTGTGTCTGGGATCTCAAAAGCCGAAATGTTAATCATTACAATTTATGATAGGTAAAATAAAATTAAGTCGAAGTGGTAGTTTTCGCCACAACTTGTACGTGTAAAATTTTTGTTTTTTACCAATAACGGCAAAAATTGAATGACAAATTGATTACGCTATGCTAATCAGTCGATGAGCCAATAGAGAAAGAGTGAGAGCGAGGAGGGGGGAGGGAGAGGGAGAGAGTGAGAAACACAAATATTGAACCGGACAGTAATGGAGTGTGGACACTGTGACTATGGACTTCTGACCGACTCGCCTATACTGAGCGATTGGCTATTGACAAGTGTTTTCTTTAAAATTGTTTTCTTTACTCGTAGCGCACCGCGCGTTTCTTTTGCCCGCTTCTGCTCCGTGTGCGATCAAAAAGAAAAAAAGCACTCGGGCAGTCTGACCGGTCTTGCGTCGCCTCATCTGCATTGGAAATGAAATTAGTAATTAGTAAAAGTTGCACGTTCACTCACGTACATCAAAGGATGAAGCAGTGGGTAAAGGAAAGGCGTGCGGAACACGACGGCTCTGTTGATTGATGGAGTGCATTTGATATAGCTGTCCAATTCTAATTTGACCATTTGACTCACAATTCTTTGAGAGATAAGATCGACAGAGATGGACACCAATCAAACAGATTTTGTTGATCTCCTGAAAGAGCGCAGAAAGGATTCTGACATCATGTGGGTCTCCAGACCTATGAAGCCAATGACCCCACATAAACTTCCACCAGAGCTTATTTACACAAGAAAACAGACCATTCAGGCTACTTTACTGGATACTAGAGTCATGGCTCTCATCAGCTCTCTAGCCTCTGATAAAAATCTTCCTAAGTCGACTATAATAGCTCAGGCCCAGGACATACTTCATGAAATGGCTAGTAAAGCACATTTACCAACTGTTAGATGGATAGGTAATGTACTTATATTAAATTTATTCTCATTTTGTATCTGACTGACTTATTTACTTACAGGTTTACTCATAACAAAAGTTCTCAAGAGGATTTTATTAAGTATTCACTTAAATGAGACTCTTTTGTTTAAAATAAAAGACCAAATGAGTCTTTCTCAGGTGCAATATGTATATACACCTACCCATAGAAGTTATTTAGATTTTATATTACTTTCTTATATACTTTTTTCATATGACATGGCTTTACCAAATATTGCAAGTGGAATGGACTTTTATAGGATGAAAATTGTTGGTGAATTGTTGAGACATACAGGAGCTTTTTATATGAGAAGAACTTTTTCTTCTGATCCTCTATATAAAGAAATTTTTAGATCTTATGTTAGTTCTCTAGTTACTAATAGTGATAGAGCTTTAGAATTTTTTATCGAAGGCACTAGAAGCCGAAGTCAGAAAACCTTAGCACCAAAATTTGGTAAGATAATATTTACTCATCTATGACACAATATTAAAATTCTTATGTTTAAACTATAAGAACTGCTTATATAAATAAATATTTTTTAAAATATAAATTTTAAATTACATAAAATTTTTTAATTAAAATTGAATGTTAAACATTTGTTAAATTAATGCATAAACATATTTCAGGTCTTCTATCAACTGTATTAGATGGTTTGCATAAAAGTCGTGTACCTGATATTCAATTTATTCCAATAAGTATATCGTATGACAAACCATTGGAAGAGCTTCTATTTGTTTACGAGTTGTTAGGAGTGCCAAAGCCTGCAGAGAGTACTACAGGATTGTTTCGTTCACTCTCTATACTGCGTGAACCCTTTGTTCATGGTCATGTTTATGTAAATATTGCACCACCTATATCAGCTCGCAAGTACGTGGATCTTGAGACACGCAAAGCGAGTACTTTATCTCCATATGCAAAACTTCCTGCTCAGACTACAAAAAAAGTTGCATATGCCATTATTGATTGCCATAAGCGTAATACCATTCTAACACCTTTCAATATTATATCTTTGCTCTTTAACAATAGGCTTTACTTACATCCTGCACAATATTATTTGTTAAATGAATTAATTGATGATTACCGTTGGATAAAGAAGGTTTTGATTCAGAAATTTCAAGCTATTATTAATCCTGTGGTGACAAAGTAAATTTTTATTTTTCTTATCACTTAACAGTCAACTCGTATACTAAAATTAATATTTTATTTTATAGTGCTACTACTGTAAATAATCAAGAAATAGAAGATGTTGAGTTTGAAGTACTTGAGTCACTTAAAACACATAAAAATTTAATGATAATCAGTGGAGAACAGAGTTTAAAACTGAAAAATAGGCATATTGGTGTTACCCAAATAAATTCTTTTAAAGGATTTCCTTTAAGTGAGGAGACACTAAAAATTTCAGTGCCAATTATCAATTTGATGATTTATGTTAATCCAATTTTTGCATATTTGTCAATACCAGCCTTAGCAGCTGCATGTCTTAATTTATCTTCAAAGGGTAAAGTTTTATTTAAATTTTTCATTTTTATATTAATTTCATTAAATTTAAATGAAATTTTTTTATATAGATCAAGCAGTAAAACGTTATTTCATGTTAAGATCGTTATTTAGCAATGAATTTGCTTTATCTTCATGTATGAGTGAATCAGAAGTACTGATAGAATTTGAGGAAACAATTGAAATTTTAAAAAGATGCAGTACTGAAAAGTTTTCTAAATCAAATTGTACAGACAGCAGCAGAAAGTTAGAAACTATTTTGAGTAATTTATTAAGCCCATTTATTGCAAGTTTATATACGCTTTGTAAAACTCTTGCCCAGGTAAGTAAATTCATTTATAAAAAGTAAAATGTCATAATTGCTTTTTAAACATTTTCTTTTTTTTTTAATCATTGTCTTTTGTAGTGGGAATCTTCAATTAAGTGTGTAGAAAAGAATATTATCAAAGAGTGCCAAAGACTTATTGAACTATCACTATATCAAAAATGTGCATTAACCAAGCACCCATACTCTCTTGCCTTGGATACATATACATCTTTATTATCTAGTCTTGTTACTTGTGGAAATGTTACCCTTGAAGATGGAGTTTATAAAGCAAACAAAATTAATTTAGAAGCTATAATTGTTGATCTAGAAGATATTTTGAAAGAATCATCAAGCCAATCTTTTTCATTTGTTTCTTCCCTGCTAATTTTGGACGAGATTTCGAATTTTCAAGCTAAATTGTAATTCCTTAGCTACCTTAGTTTTGTTATTCTAAGTCATAATACCTTTCTTATAATAATATGATATTACAATAAACTAAACTACTCTTTAATTAATATTTAATTCTAGAGAGTTTTCCATAGTTAATTTAATTAGGATAAAAAATGGAATGATGAATTCCTATACTATTTCAATGTACAAATTTTTCAATATTGCTAACTTGATGGTTATATTAACGTGATGGTTAAAGATGTGCATAAATTCTAATTTAATTATATTTTGTTTGTGAAATTTGTTGTGTATTTTAAAAATTAGAACTAGCAAAAAATTAAGAATGTAATAATTATTTAAAAATTTAAATATACTAATGTTTAGAAAAATTAAACTTTACGTAATTTTATAACTGCAAACAAGTATTATAAAAAAAATATAACAATTTTACATAATAGAAATATTTTTATTCAATATTGCCAACATTTATTAAAGTAAAGATCGCATGGTCGTGTAAGCGTGTTCCGTAATCCGTACGCCCGGTTTCAGATCAATTCGGTTAAAATTGTGTTAAATGCTCAGGACTCAGGAGTCAGGACTTACAAACAGATCATGCTAAACACTTAAGTCTTCGGAACGTTTCGTATATGATTTTCAAAAAACCGTGCGCCCAGCGCCCGCGAAGGCACGAGTTGCGGAATACGTACTGGAAAATGGAACGTTCCGAAATCGAAGGTCGAGTTTGTTAAATACTGACTGCTCTTATACACATTGTAAAGCTGTTAAGTTTATTATCTTCTAATTCAGAATTACTTATTCGCAATTATTCTTTTCTTCGTCATGTCGAATAATGCTAAATAAATTCCGGACAATTTCATTTTCAGAAGCGGAAATTCGTTGCAATGAGAATCTTCAATCAATCGTTCGTTTGAATTTAAACGTGTTCAGTTTCAAATTTTTATTCCATAATGTGAGTATCTGAGGGCCGAGGCTCATAATGTATTTTATAATTTTTTTCAACTGCTAAAATATTAACTGAATGAACTGGAAGAAACTGACTACATGTCAATAGAAAAAAAGAAAAGGAAAATAATGTAAATAATATTGTTTGGTTGGTCAAACTGTTTTCTATAATCTTACAGTTTCATATTTGCTCGTTTCTCGTTTATTGGTATATTTCTTTCCGCTTCTCCTATCTTTTCTGCAGGTCGCTATTACTTTTTGGCCCCTTTTCTCCTCCCAGCTTGAGGGGGGAAAAGGGGTTCCTTTTTTTATTTCAGTGCCTTCTCTCTGGATTTTGTATTCTCCCGCCCGAATTACAGTTTCCTAGACTGTATTGTTGATGGCGCGCACGCTTCGGTGCCAACCTACACATCATATAATAGAATATTGGTATATTCACAAACTATATCGTAAAGCTATACAGGGCCAGTTCGCACTTCGCCAGTTATAAACACTACACTTGCCTTTGAAAAGTGAAACTTTGTAACTGTCGCTTCCTCTATGGTCACATATTATTTAACTTATAATAATAATTTGCCCTTATAGGTCTACATTAGGTATTTTTATATTTCGCGAGGAGATTAATAACATAGAGTTTTTGCTTTTACTTTTGTCACGACAATCGGAAAAAATAACGCTAGGAATTATTTATATTACTAAATAGCAAAAGCAGTTAAACTTATTTATATTTTATAGTGCTATATTTCTTTGTTTAATTATGAAGATAATTTTAGGCTTATTACTTATCTCTTCTGGATTTCTTTTCATCTTTAACATTGTACTAGCTGATAAAAAAGGTAACTGGATATAATGCAATAACATTATGTATTTATTAAAATCTTTTACTCTGCAGATGTTATGACTAGTTTATTTTGCCTATTATATTAATAATCTAATGTTAATAATTATGAAATTTTTTTTATAGATCCAATAGAAGATGATAAACATTGCGAATGCATCGAATATGATTGTGGTTGCTGTACTGATTTACAAATTAAAAATATAATGAATGGAAGATGTAATTATTGAAATATTATTTATGTACAACAGAAGCATGAAAAATACATTATTAATTAACATAGATGTAAACTATAGAAAAACTTTTTTTTTAGTGTGCTCCAACTTTTCTTATTTACCAGATGATTATGGAATATCTGTTACAGTAACATATAAAAATGTTGCAATCTTTAATGAAACAATATCAGGTATGTATTGAATACACTTATTAGTATCAGAGTAGATTACTTTAAAATTTGGAAATTATCCTGTCCATTTTTTTTTTAAATATTTTCTTAAATAATGGAGAAAAGGTATCATCTATATAAAAAGAATTACAATACTTTGATATATTACTAATGCTTACTCGTACAACCATACATTATTATACTTTATAAATTGCAGCTAAAAATCCACCACCTATATGTATAATTCATGTTGATGAGATAAAAATGGAAATTTGTTTACATTTCTACAATCTGGATATAAAGAATAAGTGTTTCTCTGGGTGTGCAGAATTTGAAATATCATTCTTCAAAGTTATTCCATTTAAGAAGCTGCAGCTAGGTTGTTTTGGCTGCAAAAACTTATCATTGAACACAACATTTGAGAGAATCCTTGACTACTTTAGATACAAAACAAGTAATGAGGAAACAAGAGAACCAAATGTAGTACTAATATGAATTAAAAAGTGATTTCTATTAAATGGTTATAAAAAATACTTAAAATATTTTATCATTGTAAAGTTAAATACATAATTAATTTTATATTTTGAATACTTGTATAAATGCATTTTTTAATTGAATAAAGTATGCAAAGCTGTTTCTATAATCTTTCCTGTAGTGCTGCTTATATACTTAAAAATCTTGATCTTAATTCCATCTTAATTCAGCATACCGATCAACATGCGTTTCCGGCCGCCGTCCACGTCACTCTGCAAAAATGTAACAACAAATATTCCTGATATACTATAATATTAAACTTTTATATTAATCTGCACTCTCAAATTATGAACAATTTTATTTACATAGAGTCATTCTTAAAATAAAAGGCCGTTTTGTTTTCACGTACATACATTGCGTAATAAATGAACGACTAGAACTTTTCAATATTTATTTAAAAATGAATAAATTAATAAAGTAAAAATATCAATTAGGTCTGAGAAAGTAAATGAGAATTTGTAAAGACTTTATTTTTTCGAGCAGTGCATTTATTGATGATAAAGAAAAAAGCAAAAATGCTGTGTAAAAATGTTGACATTTCACGGGCGATTTTAGATTATTGCATTAAGTTGGGATGACGTTGCGGATAAAGATGATGCTCGTTAATCTTGAAATACAAATTTATAGAGTTAATTCAACAGCGCAATCAGGAGCCTTTTCACTTCGCCGCTGCAATCGCTCTGTAAAATATAGGATGAAAAAAATTTTTTTAACGTATGTTTGTTAAGAAACTGAAAAACATAAATTATTCTTCATTCTGCTATTCAACTAATCGCTCCCCTCTTTGTGATTTTAGATATCGAGGTTATCAAAGTCACAATTGATGCGTTTCATTTGGTTAATTAAAAAAAGATGAAGCGTTAGTATACTTTTAAGTCGAAAGCTGTCACAGCTTTAGACAATTATTATTAAATAGTGGTCGCTTAAGAAAATAATTGAAAATCAAATATCTCATAACGGAAGTGAACTTAAACTCTTTTAGCTTTTAACATTATTTTCAATACTTAACTGTAAATCGTTATTGTTCTATCTAGAATTTGTAACGACTACTATTATAGTGATTTATAGGTGCGTTTATAAGATCTTGCATAAAATTCTAATACAACTTAATTTTTGAGTTAAAGATATGAATAAATTAATTAAAAAGTTAAAAATTCGTAAAATAAAAAATGTAACGAATCTATCTGCAGATATATAATTAAAAAAAAAATATTGAAAAAATAGTAACAAATAAATGGAGTGTAAAAAATGTTGCAATGCCTTATTTAATAATATTATTTAGTAATGTTTTATTTTATTTACAAATAAAAAAGAAATACACCGTATTATTATGGAGGAAAATAAATAATTTTTCAAGTGTACGCAGTAAACAAAAGAGTGTGTATTACTGTATTAATAAATAAATAAAAGTAATAAAGTGAATTAAGATTATATATATGCATATAGCGATGATGTCAGTGTGAGGGAGATTTTGTTTCTTTTACAGAGATTCACTGCGCGGGGAAGCCTCAGCCAACCAAGGTAAGCAAGAGTCTCTTGTAGTCGCCTGAACAGTCGTCCTGAAATCGATCGAAATTAAATGATGCACGCTACTGAATGCTGATTAAAATGTGTAAGAGGTGACTGCGCGCAAGACTATACTAACTAATAGGAGAACGAAGGAAGAAAGGAGATTAATTAAAGAGGAAGATGAAAGAGCTACGAATTGTGGCTGTGAATGGCTATGAATGGCGAGCTGGAGCAGCAATCAGTATAGAGACTGGCAGTACGCGGGATACTTACGTCGATGTCGGCGGCAAGCTGAGTTCCATACTTTTGCTGGTAGGCCTCCTTTATGTCGCCCAGGTCGATCTCGGATCGAGCGACGACTATGCGGATGAGGGTTTTGTCGTCTGTCCCCATTCCCTTCATCGCATGCTTCAGTCTCTTAGCGAAGTAGGTGGTCTTATCGCGGGCGCATCTTACTGCAGAAGGCGGACAAAATGGGCATTTATTTTGTTAAAACTATAATTAATTTAACCGTAGCTTGCAGTTGTGGTCACTTACCCACGGCGAGATAGCCAGTCTCCAGGTTGCCGGAAAACTCGCTCTTTATTGCGTCCTCGATGCTGTTTCCAGTGATCCTCTCGTACTCATCGAAGATCTTGCGCAACTGGGGGTAGCTCTTGGTTATAAGGATCGAGTTGAAAGTGCTCTCGTCCGTTCCCCATTGGCCTTCACCCGCTTCGATCAGCCTCTCGGCGTCGGCGGTGGCTGCCGCCTCGTCTGCCACTGGATCCTCGTTTCTGCTCGCCTGCCGTACATTTACAATGTATGAATAATAATATAAAAACTTGTTACTCGTCAAGTTGGCAGTTGGCGTAGTAGAGTTCAGTACTTACGCAGCAAAGAGAAACGAGCAGTCGCTGAAAGTGGCCGGACGTATCACCCTTTATATCGCTCTCAAGATCTCTACCATAGACTAAAAAGAATAAGCAAACGACATTTTTCATTCTTTGGCTCGTTCGTGAGGATTGCATACTAACGGTACTATAAAGGTGTATACTAACGGTCTTTATACACAGCCGCGATGGTCTTGATACCATAGTTGCTGAGCGAAGCGAGGATCTCAACGATAGTCTCCTCATCGGTACCGGCACCGCTGATGGCGTCGTGCAATTCCTTGGCGTAGAACTCGGGTAGCGGTGTCATCAGGGCGATTATAGCATTCTCAAAGTTGCCTCCGAGCTCAGACTTGAGCTCGTCGATAAGATCCTTGCCGTACATGGTCTTGAATTTGTCAGCAATCTCGAGGCGTTGCACAACACCCCTGTGGGCCAGCACGTCTACGATTGTGCCCTCATCCGTACCCAAGCCTTTCATCGCTTTGCGCAGCATCTCCGCATCGAGCTCCGGCTCAAACGGGTCGGCTGGGTATACCGTTGGCGTGCACTGCAACGCAAAAACATTTCGCAAACATGCAGTCTTCAAATGATGAAAAAGAGTCAATAGACGATTCTAGGAAACTAAGAATTACTTGGAAAAGTAATTGCAGCTTTTTTATTTATGAATCAGCGCACATTTTTAGTTATAGCATCGTCGAGCTCTAATATTTGAGTTGCACTTTATTATCGTTCGAATATTTAATTTTAAATATATTATCTTAACAATTGAAATACAGAGCCAGAATAGACTAAATTTTGTAGCCGAGCCGAAATCAGAAATGTCTTACGAACGTCGTGGAAATAGGCATTCGTTATTTGCTAGCTATAGGATCACGTCGAGTGAATCACTAAAGCGCGAAGGTAATTTGTTCATTCGAGCGAGCGAACACTATTCAGTAGATCAGTTCATGATTCATGATGAGAACCAGGAATGACCGGCTTTTTTTTCATATTTTAACGGTATTTTAGAGCGTTCAAGGCTGCAGATATACCGGATAATGTACATTTCGCGTGTTAAACACTGTTGCTTTTGCCACGAGCCTTTAATTCCTTTCTCCTTAATGAATTCATTAATTATAACTTGACTGCTAATTGCAGTTGTAATTCTCAAACGAACTTACTTGCACATGGTAGTATTGGGAGGCCGACATGCTTCCTACTATTTAATCCTGTAAAACAATAGAGAATGTCTTTTTTATAGTTTAATTTGAATGTAAAAATAAAATAATAAAAGAATAAATAGTCTATCACTGGTAATTTGTAATTTCTCCAATTTCTCGCATGCCAGAATGCTAAAAGTGGCAAAAGGGCAAAAGAATGAGAAAGAACGTTAAATATAATACTCAACTAATTAACCGTTTGCAGATTGCAGAGGAGTGCCGTACAGACGTACAGTTGTGTACAGTTGTGTACAGTTGTGTACAGTTGTGTAGAGCAGAGACGTGGCGCTGAAGCGATCGACTCGGCGGTTGGAATGAAACTGTAGCTCAAGCCTGTCAGGCAACGAGCCGGCAGTGGAGTCTCTTCTTTGCTTCTCCTTGGATGTCAGCCAGGAAGTATGTGTCTGGGTGTGGCGCGCCGCGCGCGGAGTGCGGCAGAGTCGATGGATTCTACTTACTCGCAACTCGCAAATGCCGCAAGCCGCGTCAACCTGCCACCGAGTCGCCGATCGCACTGCTCCTTCCGTTTCCAACTGCGCTCTCTTGCGTCTAATTATTCTTACTCGCGCTCATCACTTAACAATGCTAACTATTTCATCTTTTCGATACTTTTTTATTCAACTATTTGCTTTTTAATGTTAATTACCGTTATTTTACAACTCATCAATATTTATATGTCCTATTACTCTACTTTTTGTTAAAAATTTTTTAGTTTTATTTTCCATTTTCTTCTTTTAAAACAACTCCTGGTTATTTTCTTTAGTTTATTATATTATGTTTACAGTTCATACATAAAAATCTATCTATCACGTGCATAACACTGTAATTACATAAATAACTATAATTAGGAATGATAATGATTAAAAATTGCTGCCTTTATTTGTGCTCGCGAATAACGTGAAAGGATACCTATTATTGTCTGAGGAGCGGGAGCAGTTCGGGAGTAGGAGAATTAAGGACGCCAAAGTCACGGGTCGAGCCTCAATGCTATGTACTTATAGCGATGACGCACTCAGTATCTCAGTCGCTGCGGGACTGCGCATACCTATATATATACAAATATACATTTACATCTATGCTTATGTAGTTGCGAAAATATGTAGGCTGAAGGTCCTTTCATACATTCACCGTATGCTTATTAATCTAAAAAATAGAAAAACAATAGTATTAATAAACGCGAAACTAAATTATTTTTAAAAACACTATTCATTCGCTCGACTATGACGTGAACAATAATTAATAACTATTTTTAATTTATGGAAAAATTACGTGACGAGGAGAGTGACGACATGAATTACGCATTAGATAGTCTAAAGCTGACTCATCATTGAATTATTCTTATTAAAAAAATGTACATGTATCCTTATTATTTTGACATTACTATACCTATATAGATTAAACGGGCAGCTTCTTGCGTGCAGGTTATTATACTTTTAACAGGCTAATATATTATAGAAATAGTAGTAATAAAATAAAATAAAAGATTGCAATAATTAAATTATTAATAATAAAAAAATATTTTATTTTATTTTTATTTATTTAATTTATTTATATAAGTTCAAAGAAAAGATGACATTTTACGTAATAAAAAAACAAAATATTAAAAAGATGATTTCTGTAGTAGTGGTCGCAAGCGTGCGATAAAATGGTGTTTTTCGCCCTCGCGTTATAAAATAGTGTTCGATACGCGTGCGAAAAATGATTCCCGAAAGAGTGTGATTATCACCCTCGCTTTGCTCGGGCGCTATAATCTCACACTCTTCCGAGAATCATCTTTTACGCACTATTATCGAAAATAACTAGTTTGTAATGAAAAAAGCGTGTGTCAATTTACTGGCAAAAACTTATATAGATATATTTGAATATATTTCATCTCCGCGGAAACTGCCTGCAGACTGGCACATTTAGAGACAAAACTTCGTACATATTTCTTCGTGGCAAAATTCAAAACGGTCTCCGGTAAAAGTGAAGATATAATTATAAATGTTTATTATATACAGTATGCAATAATTGAAGATTGCGTATACAAAATAAGATCAAACTATATACGTATTTTCTTTTGTAATAGTGATTTTCAGACTTTTAGCTTTATTTAATTAAAGTATGCACCTACAAATATTATTTGTTATGACTTATGAAATGCATATATTTATAGTTTATATACAAATAATATTGCGATAGATTAAATGTAATCTGTACTAATAAATAGTATGTTGCACGTTGCACCTAAGGAGATAAAGAAAGGAGAGGGCCGAAGGCGAGGGTGACAATTAACCGATCTGAGGCATCCTTTTTTATCATCTCCCATGGCGCATTTACGCGCCGGGATAAAAATAGTCACTTTTGACGAGGATATGCAAAAATATAAGTTTCAGAATTTTTATTTTATTTTAAAATACTTTTAAAATATATTTGAAATTTTAAGATTGAACCTTCAAAATCGTTTACCTGCAACCTGCGCACATAACAATCTCGGTCTGCATTGCTTTGTTGATATAGTGTCAACTGTCCGATATATCGCAGGAAAAAATTTATCATACAAATTATTTACTATTAAAAATAATTATATGTAATTATTCGGTAAACCGAATACCTGCTGTATTTTCAGTATTTGGCTGCTTTATCTCCTGACTGACGACATAAATTCTATATTCTGTTCCGTATTCCGTACTTCTATTCCGTACCATGTCATTTCAGATTTCACACATTTTCACCCTAACAACAGCTGTTAAAGAAGGTTATTGTAGAGTATATGTTGAGTAGTTGAATACTAGCACATTTTCTGATTTGTATTTTTGTAGGTTAGAATATTCTGTTTTGTTGTTTATACTTGGAAAAGATTATATTATAAGTTTTATTGATTTATTTAATTACTTATCGATACGATATTATAGTAGTGTAGTTAATTTCTGCAGAATGAATTTATTCGTTATAAACAGGTAAATAAATATTTAGCACTTTATTATTAATAAAGTTTAAATGAATCGAAATTCGTGATTAATGCAATTAACGTAATATAAAATTCAGATACGAGGACGATGAGTGGAAAAAAGAAAGTACTCCCCAAGACCATCTTTCAGATTTATTAAAACGTATTGCAGAAAGAAAACGTGAGAGAGAAACTGCAATAAAGGATGCTGAAGAAGTCAAAGCAAAAGCTGCAAACAAATTGGAAGATATACTGGAAAATGTTGATGAATTCAAAAGCGAGATTGAAACCAAAAAAGGAAAACATAAAAAAGGAAAGAAAAGAAAACTTAAAGAAACGTTAAATGAAAAAATTTCTGAAAAGGTTCAAAGTAAAAATAAAGAAATTGAAGAAAGTGGGGAAGATGGGATAAATGGTGCTGAAAAATCAATTGGTATAACACAAGAGGGATTCACAATTTTAGGAAGTAAAAAGCGACTGAAAAGTCAAATAGCCAAAAGAGTACTGCCACAATGGTTAAAATTCCCTGAAATAGTACCTGCAGATCTAAACTGTGGCCCAAGCTTAGACAAAGCAAAGACAATTTTAGATTCCCCACTTTCAGAAAGATTAAGAGCAGATGGCTTTAACAAACTGTTTCCTGTTCAATTTCGAATTTTAGAATGGCTTTTAAAATGTAATAAAGATTATAGGGCTGGTAGGTGGGTTAGAGATACTTGTATATCTATGCCTACAGGAAGTGGTAAGTTTATATGCTTCTAGATAGATTAATTTACAGTTTTATTGAACTCTCTAATATAAGAATTATTTATTTCTAGGTAAAACTTTAGCTTATGTACTTCCTATTATCAAAATCCTGCAACACAGTTTTGTACGTTTAGTTAGATGTCTCATAGTACTGCCAGTTCAAGAACTTGCTACTCAAGTATATGATGTTTTTGTAAAATATTCTAGTGCCACCTCTTTGCGAGTAGCACTAATATCTGGAGCTTCGTCTTTCAAAGAGGAACAAGAAAAATTAGTAAAAATAAGTGAGATTCTTGTAAAGATATTTGTACTGGTTATCTACTTTCTCAATATTAAACTTTACAGTATTAAGTGATATTCTTTTATTTTGACAGTTGAAAATGGAGAAATTGTTAGTCAAGTTGATATAGTTGTTGCTACACCTGGTCGATTAGTTGACCATATTAGAAAAACTGTTGGGTTTTCATTATCTGCTTTGAGATTTCTGGTTATCGATGAAGCAGACAGAGCAACGGACTGGTTGCAGTACATTCCATTTCCCCATTCTAAAGCTCCGTTTCTTTCTGTAGACAATATTCGTTCAAAGTAACTGAACAAATACATAATATAATAAAATATGATTTGTTTTCAATTTTGAATGTGACTTGTGATAATATATTATTTTTTTTTTAGGCAGAATATACCAGCACAAAAATTGTTATTAAGTGCTACACTGTCACAAGACCCTGAAAAATTAAGCAGATTGGGTTTATTTAGACCAATACTCTTCACATCAGCAGTTGTTGATTTAGAAAAATTGGATAAAGATTTAAATCTCGATGAAGACTTGAATACCTTTGTTAGTTGCTATGGAAATCCCAATGAACTAACTGAAAGGATTGTACAATGTTCACTTCAAGAGAAACCGCTTGCTCTTTATAAAGTTCTGTTGGAGAATAAAATTGTAGAAAAAACTTTAATTTTCACAAACTCTTGTGAGGCAGCACATAGGTTGGCTATTCTTTTGCAGTCCCTTCTAAAAAGCGAGAACGTTGCAGTTGGTGAACTTTCAGCAAATTTGGGCTCTAAACAGCGCGAGGAGATCCTCGAAAAATTTATCCAAGGAACTGTGCGAGTGTGAGTTTCGTATAAAATGTTTTTTTATATTTATATTGGATTTGAACTTCTAATAAGGCAAATTTAATTTTATTAATTGGAATAATATCATTTTAGACTCGTCAGTTCAGATGCATTAGCAAGAGGACTCGATATCCCCTGTATTAAACTTGTTGTATCTTACGAGTTACCAAAGCATATAAAAGGATACATACACAGAGCAGGAAGAACAGGCAGAGGAGGAATTCCTGGAACTGCTGTTTCTTTGTTGTTGCCTAGCCAGGTAGAAATCTTTAATAGGATGCTAAAAAAAGTGGGAAAATCAGTACCTGCTGTTGAAAAAGAAAACTTGGAGGAGCTTGCTAAGTCTGCAAATTATGAGAGCCATTTGGAAATTTTAAAAGCTTATTTGATTGAAGAACAGAATGAAAAGATTTGCCGACTGAAATTGCACAAGCGTGCAAATAAGATGTAAATAAAGCTTATATTAATAAATATTTAAGGCGTAAGGAAAAGAAATTTGTAGAGCATTATTGAATAACATCGATAATAACATTTTATTGTCTCAAGTTAATAGTATTATACAGAGTACACTCTTTCTTTTATAAACAAACATGTACGACACGAAGTTTGTTAGATAATCTCTTCTGGAAATTAGTTCCATCAAACTCCGTTTACTGTTGTATTTTCAGTTACACTTTTCCCGACCAAGGCAATGATTCCTAATTTCAGTGGAACATACAAAAGATAAATATTACAATAACTTGTATTGGTGGAAACAATTGTTTATCTTGTTTATTATTGCTACGAGTAACCTATTCCTTCATGTTCTGTCTCGTTAATTGTTTTTGAGATTCCTTACTTTTTGTTGTTAATAAAAATTAATTTTCAAAATAACAATCGCTACTTTTGTGTTTGCTAAAGGGACTTTTAAAAGCGCAAGATGCCGCTTTTTATCTATTCATACTATTCGTTGTATATACTGAGTCTCTGCCTCGAAAAAGCATAGCGAAGAGATAATGAAATAAACTTACAAAAAATGATCGAATAGCTTTTAATTCGAATAGAGACTTGACGAAAACTGTTGAAACGTTTATAAATAGTGGAACAAAATCATGGAAAAATTACAAAGATACTTTTGTTACATTATGTATAATTCTGCTTATTTTATTTTATTACGGAAATCTCAAAGTAATAAAGAATATTTAAAGTTAAGTTTGAATCGGTTTGAATTTTTGACTTTCAGTTTGAATGAAATAACAAGTTTGAATAATAATATATAAACATGCGTGCTAATGAGATTATGTGGTGATTGTCTAAATTTGTTATCACAAGTATAACTAAATTGGAATACGATTGATTTTGTCAAATAAATATGCTAAATAATTTAAAAAAAATGCGGAAATTCAAGTGACAAAATGTTTTTTAGCAGCAATTTTTGCTCATTTAAACTGGAAGTCATTTTGTAGGAATGAGCATTAAGATAATTTGAAAATTCATTGATGTCGCTGATGAAGGAATCGCAATGGAACCAATTAGGCCATATTCGTGATAATGTGTAACATTAAATTAAGATTATATTCCTATATGCTTCGCTTCTTTACAATTATGATAATTCGGAAATCGGGTGGAAAAATACATTTTGAAATTTTAAGTCGAACTTTGCATTTTTCCTGTTCTTTTACAATATTTGCCTATTGCTTTGTTACGATGTTATTGCAGTTGAAAAATCAAAAGCAGCAACGTTGTATTGTTGAATTAGAGAGTAAACTTTTACAAACATTTTTCTTTTATAACTAACAATTATTAGTAAGATATGCATTTGGGCCTCAGTGTGTTTTTCAATGATTATCGGACTTAAAAGTTGATCATGACGATCTATAGGCGTCATTGAAATAAGAATAAATGTAACAAGTAATGCAAGTAATGTAAGTAACGCAAGTAACAAGTAATAATAATAATACCATAATACCTATAGGTTACGACTTAGAATACATTTATTATTGTCGTGATATCGCTCTTCTAGGCGAGAATGATAATAAGTAAAGCACCTTGTGAGTTATTTTTTTCGCACGGTACTGATATATTCATTTTTATACTCATTCATGATATATCTTTATTAAATTCTTTTTTACATATATTACTTACAAGTATCTTGCCTTTTCTTATTTCCTAGTTGATCGCTACGTTGATAACTCTCGGTGTATGCTTTTGTGCAATGCAAACAACAAATGCGTCATTTGATACATACATATAATATATAGTATATAATATATAATATATAATATATATATAATATTATACTTTATGTTTTGTATAATGTATATAGTTTTGATAAAAAAGATGTTTCTTTGAAAAGCATATAGCCCCTTAGCGTGAGCCGATTAGCGGGGATTTCGAGATAAAATAAGAGCTTTTTCGCGTGTCGATCGCGTGAAATTGATCGTAGAGTAAGTATACCGGCAGTTGATTGGATTCGCCTACGGCGTAGGGTAGGGTCGAGGTTCGAGCGATCCTGGTGCAGCAGCGAGTTGACGGCAGGTAGAGTTTGGTGCAGCATTGCAGCAGACTGCACATTTGCGGGACAGAGGTGCGTCGTGTCCGAGCAGTCTGCGGCTGCAGGGCTGTTACGCTTCTCCGCATCCCGGTCGATAGCCGCGCCGCCGCGCCGCCCGGCAGCCCGGCAGCTTAATTAACATTGCGCGCGCGCTAATCCGAGCGCGCTATGCGGCCAGCCGGCAGCGTGAGCCGCTCCTCCTTTGAAAAATCTACCGCAACGCGGAATCCTCCTTTATAAATTTGCCCCTCCGCCCGGTCCGCGTGAAATATCGCGCGATGCTCCCGCCTAAGTGGCCGTGGTCGCCACCCGCCACCCGCCGCCACCCGCCCCTCCCGCCGCCGCAGGCCTCTTTACGCTTTCCCACGTCTCATTACGCTTCTTAATTACACTTTTTCCATTTATTTCTCTGCTTTATTTTATCAATTATTCAATATTACGCAATTTCAATACTCTTTTTCTCTTTTTTCTTTTCTTCAGAAAATACGAAAACAATTTCGATCTTTTTATTAGGACTTGGTGTTATTAGAGGCATTCTCGATGTTTTTTTATTCAACAATGCTGCTTCAACAGTTAAACTCTCAATTACAACTATCATATCTTTACTTTACTCAACTGTGCTTTCTACATTTTTTATTATTTAACTCGATAATTTATCGCCAACGATACTCGAATCGTTATTTTCATGCAGTTCCTTTCATTCCACTAGTAACAGCACTAATGGCTTGTCATATTTTAAAGCCATCGATTGCACAAATTCTTTCACCGCTTATTTTCCACATTGTTTCGATATTCTAAGTGGTATACTTCATCATACTATGCCTATATCATATTAATTTATCGGTATGTATAAATATTTAAATATTATTTACAGCTTTTGCCAGTCAAACTCGATGATTTATTAATTAATATTTTAATATTTTAATTTTTATTCACCAGTATCGCTCTCGTATAGTCGAAAATATCACAATCCCTCGTATCGAATAGCATATACAATACGTAATTTTGTACAAAAGTTTTCAGCAATCAACTTTTACACGAGTCAATAACATTTTCCATAACAAAATAATTGGATTCATGCCGTCGCATGTTAAATCATTTTTTCTTCCCGAAAAGTCAAAACAATTATCTAGATGCTCAACGATTATAAGTAATAGCGAAAAAGATGCTTTATCTTGTTCGATTGCTCTACCTACAAATACTGGTATACGTTTTTTAAACTAAAGTCTAATATCGCACCGTATCATTTGTACGCTTGAGGCGGTAATAATTTTATAATATTTATGTACAATTGTACAATACAAGAAGGATCCGGTCGAAAAAATCGAACGAAAAGAATCGAACGACGAAGAGCGCAATTGCAATAGGAGCTCCGCGTGTAACGTCGCAAAGGTTCGCGGCACTTGTACGATTTAGAGAAAGAGCCAGGTGCGAAGTGCCATCATCTTACCTGCTTCTCCTTTGACCTCACCTCAAAAGCCTCGTACCGTTTATAACAGCTCTCGAGCTGGCCGCGGTTCATCGGCAATTAGAAAAACATAGCAAATGTTGCGCCGTTTACTTTAGCTAACTGAAATATTTACAGCGTCGGTTCAACCGCCATTCCTTGCGACAGTTGCGACGGCGAGGGATGCTCATCATTCGTTGCTGCGTCAAAGAAATCTGAAAAATAAAAGTGATTGAGAGATTGGATCCGATATACCTCGTCGAGTTCCCCGTCGGGGGAACTGCCGCGAGAGGAATGGTCACCTAACGAGTCCAGCTGGCAAAAGAGATGCACGCGGCAGCGGCGCAAATCGCGGTGAGCAGCAGGCAGTGCTCGGCGCAGAGGCGCTCGGCTCCGTTGACCTTGATCCAGGATGGGGGCTGGGAGGGCGCGAGCTGGGGGCGCTCGGTGCGGTGCTGGCCGCGCGAGGGCCCCGCGGCTCCATTCAACGTCTGCGTCGTGTGGCTCGGCCCGGGCGCACCGTCCGCGTCGGTCCCGCCCGTCTCCAACTCGTCGGCGCTCGAGCCCTCCTCCGTGTGCAGCTGGTACTTGTTGCGCGCGCGGTTGCGCGAGGGCTTCCTCCGCCCGGGGCGCAGGTCGTTCGGCCGCGGCTGCGCGCCCGGTGTCGTCGTCGGCAGCTGGACCTGCAGCTCTGAAAGGAACAGAGTGCGTCAGGCTCCATCTTCACATCTTCCCGCGGCTGCAGAGGGTTACCTTGCAATCGGACGGCGCCCTCGGCCTTCCCCAGCGCGTTCTCCGAAGAGCAAATGTAGCCGACGAAATCTATCCTCGTCAGCGAATGGATGGTAAGGTTCATTTCCCAGGAGTAGTCGTTCGTTTGCCGCTCGGTCATCTGGTACTTGTCGCTCGGTAGCAACTTTTCCCCTGATGAGAGCAACAAAAGCAAAGCATCCGTTTTATCCAGTGCAGGCTCGATACAGCGCGATCGCGATAAAACCACAATCAATTGTCCGCACGAGCTGCAGTTATGAGTTTCAAGTGCGCCATTTGAAAAGCGAAAACTAATCCGCGAGCGCGCATCACTTCTCGTTCGTTATTTACATTTTTGCCTCGTCAAAGGCTGCGATCCTTTTCCCGGGGCCTGGGGCGGAAAATGTTTGCAGCTTTTAATTGATTTCTGCTTCAAGTTGGCCGCTCGCCAGTAATAAATCGCGCGCGAATAGCTTCATAATCTAACTTGCGCTTTTGAGAAGTGAGAAGTGAGAAAAGTGCACTTGTTGCCTTTTTTGCGTTTACTGGTTTTACTGGTTTACAGTGAAAAGAGAAAGCAGAAAACAGAAGGAAGTACATACCTTTATCCGTGTACCACGTATTCATCGCCTGGGGCGATGCTTCGACGATGCACTGCAGCGTGACGTCCTTATTGACAGGAGCCGCGACGACGTGGTTAGTAACTTTTATCGATGGTTGAACTGCGGGGCAAAGTGATTGGATTTTCTTGTAATTGCAATGGTCGTTGCTGGCAGAAAAGAGGGAAAAGAAGAAGAGCGACTCACACTGAACGTTGACGGAGTAACGCTTGCTGATGGTCGGAGGGATGCCGTTGCTCGCTATGCAGAGATAAGTGCCCATTTCCTGCCTGAGGACGCCGCTCAGCTCCAAGGTCTCGCCCTCGTAGCGCGCCAGCTCTGCAAGGTCAGACGACGAAGGTGCTTGAGAAGTCGTTAAAAAATAGAAAGGGAAGTAGAGCGAAACGTACGCTTTTTCTGCAGGTTCTCTCTCAAGACGATGTTGCGACCGTCCTCGCGTTTCCAAGTGACGTTCGGCTCGGGGGAGCCCGTCGCCACGCAGCGCAGCTTTATGTTGCCGCCCTCGTGCGCCACCAGACCCTCCGACGCCTCGTCCAGAATGTCCGGCGGGATGACGACCGTCATGTAGCCCATCTTGCGAGAAGAAAAGAAAAGGCTAGAGTTAGGCGAGGGCAAGGGCAGATCGCGCAAAGGAGAGAAAGCAATTAAGGCAACCTGGTTGAGCATCGGTTCGGTATTCACTTGGCACATGTAGGTGCCGGAGTCGTTCTTCTGGACGTTCGCCACGTGGAGCTTCCACGTGTTGTGGCCGTTGTGCGTGACCGTGAGTCGTGGATTATGCGTCACCATGTGCGTGTGTATGGCCAGGATAGCGCGCGAGTCCGACTTTATCCAGGCTACCTAAGCACGACTAATGTACTTTCGGAAAGCTATCGAATGCACGACTGAACTGAGGAGGAATCTTACCCTGTAGCTCTGCAGATGATTGACGACGCAGGTAAAGGAGACGTCGCGACCCTGAATGACCGTGTGGTTCTCCAGCGGGGCCAGAAACTCGGGCATAATCTCCGGTGTTATTTGAGCTGCACGCACGGTCGATCGGCCAAGCGTTGGGCCAAATGAAAAAAAGAGCGAGTGAAGGGAGGTGAAGCGACTAAAGGAGAAAATTGGCCAGTCGCGGGAAAGTGGCGCAGTGCAGGAGGGGGCGCGGGCGGGCAGCTGCGCTTGTCTTACCGTTCAATCTCTGGGGCGCGCAGCAGCGATGGATCTGCTGTACGCTCTATAGAGCCGCGAGAGTGGCTCGCTCGAATTTCTCGCATGCGCTCGTGCAAGAGAAGCGATAAATGGAAAAATTCTTGAGTCTAGCGCGGCTTGCGCGGCTTGCGCGGCTTGCGCGCAATCGTAATCCGGCGATCCGGCGTGAAGAGGCGAGCGAGCTTTTCTCCCGCGAGCCCGCGAGCGAGAAGGGTTTTATAGCCGGCGGAGAGAGCGGAGAGCTCGTTCCCCCGGCGGAATTCTAATTTTGCATTTAATTCTTTATTCGACTGCCGCGAACACGCCGTAAGCCACTTTGAGCTGCTAAGAGCCACCGCCAGTGCCGAGCCCGACGCTGTCTTTCGCCCTTTCCCCCCTCTCCCCTCTCCCCTCTCCCCTCGCCCCTCGCCACCGCCCAACCCTCTCGGCCCACTATTCTTTATTTTTCATTCCGCGAGCCGAAGGAGCCAACTGATGATGAGCTTTTCGCGAATCCCGTCTTCCCCCTTTTTCTCTTTCCTCTCGCGCGGAAGCGAGTTTCATTTACACGCGCCAACGCAAGGGAAATTGAGACTTTTTTACAAAGCGCATTTTCAAAATAAAATTTCGAGAAAAATAGACATTCAGGAGTACGAGATTGAGAATTTGCCGATGCTCCAGCAAGAAATTATCTCCCGCGCGCAAACTTCCTAATGATGGATTTTCCGGCTCGAGTGCCGGACTACCGGCTAGCGCTCGCTGTAATGCTACTTACGCGAGTAAGTGCTGTGCAACGGGCTGTGGAGAAAAACCGGTTAAGCCTCGCCCCTTGCACTTGAAAAACACCTGTTCATTTTGGCTAAAGTAGCAATTATGGCTTATCGTTGATATAAAGCTATCACCCTTTAATTGTTGTTGGGTTGCTTTTTGCTAGGGAATCGGGCTGCGCGCACGAAGGACGCAATGCTAAATCAACGTTGAGTCGAGTTCGGTGGGATCGGAGGGAACAGCGGAGCATCCCTTTACGCTACTCAACTTTGTTCGCCCCTCTCTTTGTCTTTGGGAAAGTTCGCAGGAGAAAAAAGAAAGCGAATATAGCGAGAGCGTCAGAGAAACAGGGGGATCGAACAGGGAAAGAATCGAGAGAGGCGGAGGCTGGTTGGAGTCTCTCGTTAGCATAATCTCGAGCGACTGGCCGAATCAAGTGTTCGTCTACGATCGATTCGTTCTCCTCAACGGCTGTATATAGCTATCTTGCGTTCCTTTCGTTTCCTGTGAACACGCCAGCACGCGATGAAGCTAACGACAACTATTCTCTTTTTCCTGCCTCCTCTTCAGTTGGAATCTTGGACTGTGCAATTTCCGCAATATTCTCTTTATTCTCTTCTCTCTGCATAACACTGTAAAGCCTTGTAAACAAAGCCAACTCTTGGAATATTTTTCCTTTATCCGCAGTTTATTTTAATTTCAGCAAAGACGCTGGGATAGCGGTGCAGATTGGCATTCTCGATCAAAGGCTTTTATTTCATTCCCGTAATTCTTATTCATTTTTATCGATCTGTTTTTCCAATTCGATTGATTAATGCGCGTTTCAGTGTTTTCAGTGTTCCGGCATATCAGTGTACTAGGGCGTGTCGCGCGAATCGTTTTACTACTAACTAACTGAGCAGTGTTAATAAACAACCGATAGGCGGAAGCTTAGATCCGTTATGGATAAGAGAATTGTACTGAAACGTTTTCTCTTTTTTCCCAAAATCCGAAGACCGATATCCGAAATCCGCAACTCTGTACCTAATTAATAAGTTATAATTATATCTATCCACGGGCCGATATTTTGAGCTTAAAATAATTACTGATCTTTCGTACACTTTGTCGGAAGTGCATTATCGGTAACTAGTAGTAGTCGGTAATAAATGGGAGAAAAGCGGAAGGAAGCATTTAACTGCGTGAAAAAAGTGACGTTCTTGGACTGCATCGAACACGAGTTAGGAAGAAATCACGCTTTACAGCGATCGCGGCTGGATCAGTCATTTCAGCGACAACAACAAAGTGCTCCGTCGCGGAAGAAGCGAGATTCATCAAAGGTTTTACTTTTCACTCTAGGAGTTCATCCTCCATTCCTCCCCAGCAGCCAAGTTTTTATCCTCGAAAGCCGATGTGCCCGATGGCCCGATCCATTTCGCTAGCCTGACCGCAGCGAGCCGCGACTCTGGATACCTACTTCTACTTTTCAAGTAGAAATTTTTTTCATTTTTCCTTTCTCTTACAATTAGAGGGAACTTGCACAGCCTGTATACAATCTACTTTATTAAAAAGAAAATACATCGTTCGACAAATGTACTGCTGTTGAAGCAGATATTTTTCATCTGCACAGTAGTAAAATTTCAAGCGTTCTCCATCATATCCAACTTTATGTTTTTCATCCAAACCCTTTTCATACGCTATTTCAGATCTTTTTCATTTTTTTACCATTTTATTTATTAAGTTAGAATGAAAATGTTTTGAAAAGTTAAAAAATGAAAAATTGTTGAAATTTATGCGATAGTGTAGAACGTCCATCTTCCGTAGCATACTGCGCATAATATCAATATGACATCCTGCTCATGGAACTCATCGAAATTGCCAGTGTTACGAGCTCGCAACGAGCATTGTGCCAATGCATCCGTTATGTGGCACCTCCGACTCTACTCTACTAGTTTTAAAAAATATTGTTCGGCGAATCAAATAAATTCAGTGATAAAAAGTCGACTTTTATTCGATATTTTACTTTGTCGAAGAAGAAGTTTTGTAAAGGAGAAAAAATATGGTCGAAATGATGATGTTTATACCTATATAATGAGCGTGAGTAAAAGGGGAGCATTAATCGAGGCTTTTTAATAATGCATCACGTATCGCTTAAAAAAAGCAAAGAAGGGGGGAGAATCGCGCGAGTAAACATCGCGATTGTCGCATCGTTTTTCGAGGACGACAAACGAGCGTAACATTTGCGACAAATACGAGATCCGGCGTGCAAGGCGCGCAGCTGCGTGCGTTTAAAAGGAAAAATTTTCAGGCACTTCTGCAAGAGGAGTTAGCTGTGCGCGAAACTGTACGTCTGTCGCATTAACTGCATCACTCCAGATAATAACCATAATTCATCCCAATCTAATGGCATTAAAACGGATTTTAATAAAATATGTGGCCCTCGTACGCTCTATTTACCCATTCGGCCATTCCCCATTTCTCTTTAGCTTCTCCCTCTCCCTTTGCGGCCTTTCCGGCCTTTCCGGCCTTTCCGGCCTTTCCGACCGGCCGCGAATCTGCTCGTGTGCACTAATGCGAGGCTTTTCCCACTGTAGAGCAGAGGAAACTATTAAAAAAAGAAAAATGCATTGCGCGTAGGTATTTACATATTAGCTTAACGGTGCACTAGATATTCAAACTAGAACGCATAAAGTATAAAAACGAAAAGTGAGATTGTTTCAGTCGGGAGGCTATTAGGTTGGCAAGCACGACATTCACGAGGCGGCGGCAACAGGTTCGCGGCCGAGCTTTGACGTCTCCTTCCCAGACGCGAGCATGAGGAGCGGGTGGCGCGGGCGGTGCGGGCGGCGCGGGCGGAGACATATTTACGTAGGCGCATAAACACGCGTAAAGCTTCGAGAGAAGTCGGTTTGGGGTTGGGGGTCGGTGAGCGAGCCACCTTAATGAAAGCGACAGCCGACGAAACGTTAGGCGAGCATGTACCATATACTCACAGAGGCAGAGCTGTAGCAGTACAGCAGCGAGGAGGGCGAGAAGCTTGCACATTGCCATGGGTCGTGTGTGCGGTACTCTATCCTCCAAAGACCAAGCTCCAGCCGGCAATCTGAAACAGAAATCTCCGCTTAAGTACTCTTCGCCTCGACGGAGTTAGACCTTAGACTTTACTCGACTTTATACATACAGAGCTCTAACCAAATCACTTACTATCGTTCAACCCTTTTCAACGTTACTCAGCGTCAACTTCATATCTGACTTTAACTAAAAGGATAATCTTTGTTCAGCACGAAAAGCGGCTAGAATAGCATCGAAAATCAATCGCTAATCATTTTTGTTATCATTTATGAGAAGAGCAGGCGATTAAATTACAAAATAAATAACATGACTGTCGCAATAAGTAGCTAATATCTAGGCTAACATCGCAGGTTTAAATTAGTGCGTGGCCCGCGAAAAGCTAATAAAAGCATCGCTGCGTGTCGATTGAAAAAATCCTGTTTTCACTCCCGTAAATCTCTTAAATCTCGTAAATCTCGTAAATCTCGTAAATCTCATAAATGTGGACATATAAAGGTTTCTGTATAAGCTGTATTTCTCGGCAGAAAAATCATAAATAATAAGCGCGTTTGACGTTAATTATTTTTATAAATTCACCGTGAGCTACGGTGTTACTTTTCCCAATGCGTGATCGATCTTGCGCACAGTGTGACTTGCAGCGACTCCATTTGCGCAGCATTGAAAAATATATAAATTATATCGAGCCGTCTGTATAATTGAGCGATTTTTCAATAGAGCTAGAATGGATTCTCCTTGTTCCCGAAGGAGCGCAAGGGGGAGAAATGGAATTTTCGCATTTCCTATCGGCCGACTATCGGGCAAGTGCGGGCAAGTGTAAGACCCTCGCCTTCCCCCTTTCATCATACGTAGCTCCGTCAAGCGCTGGCGATTTCGATACTGCCGCGGGAGGCGCGCAAACAAGCAAGTCGGTGGCGGTGTTGGTGGCGGCGGCCGCCGCCGCCCGAACCCATAAGTTACGACTCGCGCCATATGAATTTATGCATGAGATAGCAACTTTATGCTTTATGCATTGGACGCACCGCGGTGATAAGGAGTACCGTGCGGCAGACTTTTCACAGAGTCGAAACGTTGCTGCATTTCATCATTTAATCGCGATGCGCGCAAGAGCAGGCACGGGCCGACGTGGGTAGCAGGCCACCTAATCGCGTGCGATCGATGGACTTTCAATCGACGTCTTCTCAACTAGTGGCAATTATTCAATAACAAAGGACCAATCAAATTGTAACCGAGCGACGATTACTAACATTCGACTTCCAACAAGAAATAAGAGGAAATTTTAGACTGCTGAAAGAATGCAAGGCAGTTTTCCCTTGCTTTCCTTTTCTTGCCTCCTCCGGAAGATTTGTCTTGCTCGCGCAGACTTTATTAACTCACCTTTATTGCGGCTCTTTTGCGTGATAGTCGCCTTGTCGGGGGATAAATTTAAAAAGGCGCGCGCAGCCCTACAGTCGTGTAAACGTTACAATGCAGCTCGGCGCAAACGATACTATTTATCGCGGTGAGGAACTTTTTGTCGTGGAATGGCTGCCGTTCGTCCTGCACTCTTCTTGTTTGAAAAAATTCACGCGAAAGGATCCAATTGCAATTTAGCCTCTTTGCGCGTCAAGTTTATTTGATGGTTTCATACGTGAGTTAGCAAGTGGGCAGTGCATCTTGGGAAAAAATGAGCGACTCGGGGAGCTGTCTGGAAGCCAGCTGTCGGCGGAACTTTACGAGTTGTTCGATTCGTTTGATTTAAAAGCACTTTGCTCCGGCACTGCTGCTTCGTATGCGACACGATTCCCTTATCGCGCGAAAAATGTGGAAATGGATTCATTCAGTATTTCATAAGGCGGCCGTCCATGAACCGTGACGCGAACAGCTTTTTCTTTTTGCATTGACCAGTCCACGACTCTAATTTACAGCCCGGCTAATTTGTCTATCGTAAATCAGAGAAATTGTGCCAATAAATGCTGCAGCCGCGCGATTATGCAGAAAGATGTGCACCGCTAGAGGAGACGAGTTTAATTAGCGCGACGGTGCGCCGAGCGGCGATGATAATGCAATTAAACTTGAAGGAATCTTATTATATCGCATTTTCTAGAAATAGGAAGCTCCCGGAAGCTCCGGAGTAGGGGAGCTTTCGGTGCGGCGAAAAAACATTTAATATATCATTATTTAAGCTCCTCAGTGCTCGATGAGTAGACCGAATAAATTTGAAATTCGTAATTCGAGTTTAATTTTTAGTGATTTATCGAGATCTGATAAGCGCGTCGGCCTCGCCGCAGGCAACGTCGAAATATTTATCGGCCACGTTTATCGGACGCATTTTTCCCATCGCGCGTGGAATGCGCTGTCCGCTCGTAGGATTTGCGCACGCCTATGCGACTATGCGACGGTGTGACTGTGCAACAATGCCCAGCCAGTCGACTACTAGAAAAAACCGAGTTAAATCGAGTTGTGTAACAAAAATCCCCGAACAAATAAAGTTACTTTTGTAAATTAAATATCGAGGTGACTATTCCCCATTTCCATTGAAGCCCGCGTTTTTATTCCCATAAAATAGGTATCCCCCGAAAAATGCTTCGGAAATACCTATAGCCAGCATGTATCCTGCCTAACGTAATTTGACGTTGCGCTCAAATTCCGCAAATTCTTTCCCCCAACGAAAAATCGAGACTTTGTCAGTTTGTTCGAGTGAAAAAATGAAAACAACTTGGAATGCGAATGAGTACGCGGATACGCGAATTGGAGCATTCGGTCCAGGTAATTACGTGTCATTTGAGCCTGCTGCAAAAGTAAAGAATAAAAAGGTAAAAGGATAAAAGGATAAAAGGATAAGAGGCTAAAAGGATTGAGCAGAAACAAGTGGAAAAGTCTTGTTGGAGTAACTTGCAAGTCGAGAGGTTATTTTGCGAATAGCGTGCAATTGAGTGATCTTAAGTCGGTTGCAGCGTTAAGAGAAGAGGCTCGTGTGCGTGGTGCGCGCTCGGAGTCTCGGGGAGAAAAGTTAATTCGCAAGGACGTCAGTGTTTCTGGCATTTCAGCGTCGTTTTCATTGTATAGGTTCGCCCTCGCAGCTCGCAAGCTGCCGTCGGGCGACGCGAACACGTAAGTCGCGCGACGTTTCTATTAGCCAGCGGGGGCGCGGGGCGCGGCGTACCGAGCGCTCCCCTCGCAGTCAATTGCGTCGCGGGCGAATTTGCGCCGAATTTTCGCCGAATTTTCGCCGAATTTTCGCCGAATTTTCGCCGAATTTTCCCCCGCGAGAAGCTGCGAGCGCGGCGGCTTGACTGACACCGACGCCGCTCTTTTCCGCCGGGAACTCCGGCAACTTACGGGGTGCACGCTTCACGCTCCGGAGGAAATAACGCCAAGTACGCAGCCCCAACTTATAACTGCAAGTCCCTTTACGCCTGGCTTCTCTCGCATCAATTACAAAGTTGCGACATTTTTTCATCTCCGATCATTTCCAAATCCAAAGAGAAATGCCGCTTCGTAAGGTCAGATCGGCAGACAGATTGGCTCCGAGAGCTCGAGGCGACTGTTTGTTGGGACAATTGGAAAAGGAAAGAAAGCAAACTGCAATTCATTAAAAGTGTCATTACGAGTCCACTTAAAAGGGGCTTCGGTGATAAAGAAAAATGAGCACTCTTTGCTGCTTGGCTAGACAATGGCGGCTCGAGCAGCGGGCAGGGATAAAAATGAAAAGTAAGGAGCGTGCAAAAATCAAAGACGGCTAGGCGGCAGCTTGCGCGACCGGTATACGGCGTGAAATCGCGCACCGGAGATATAGCTGAAGATCTATTGGGATCGTGTGGGGAGGCGGCTCGGATGGCCGTGTTGCCCAGGATTACGGAAAAGGGAGGGTCGGGGAGAGGGCCGTTGGGGACGGGTTAGGCTCTCCTTACGCGACGCCGCGCTGATGCTGAGTTACGCCCGTCCCTAGATCCCTGGGACCCATTACACGAGTGCCCCTCCTCCTCTTTCTAACCCTTGCCGCCCCGAGCACGACTGACCCGTAAATACAGCCGCTTTTTCCTTTTTCTCCTGTCTTCGCCTTCATCTTGCTCCCCATGCTTTCCTATGATGAGCCTCGTAATAAGCCCACCGGCGAATTGAGCCCTTTCGATTGAAAATAAAGTTGCTTCGAAATAAAAGGAAAAATAGAGCCATTGAGAGCCGGCTTCTGAGAGTGGCTTTTTTGCGGCAGCGTGCAAGTGCAGAGGCAAACACGCCTGGTAGCGCGTTTGGATTATTGCAGAAAATGAGGGGGAATGAGCGGGGGAATCAGGAATCAGGAATCGGCAAGTCGTATATCATGTTTGAGCCACAATATTATTGGACTGGCGGCAGTGGCGGCGACTCGACTGGATTTATCGAGTATCGAGAGGCGCGAGAGCGAGTGCGGAAATTCGACGGAAAGTTTAGTCGAGAATAGCACGAGCCGCGGGCCGAGCGGGCCGAGCGGGCGGAGCGGGCGGCTTGTTCACAGAATCGTGAACCTCGACGCGCACTCGCGCGCACTCACACTGATGCAGCGGGCGGACGCGACGCGGGTCGCGCGAAATATCTCTCGTCACGTCTCCAGCACTGATATATTATTTATTTGCTGTGCGATATATTCCTCTTGTGTTTAAGTGGCGTATTAAAATAAATTGCTTTTCGCGTCTACCCGTGCGCTGCATTTCAAACGTCTACGCTTTATACTCGCGCGTCGGAATGTCCAGTCCATGTGAACCTGTCCATGTTCACAATCGAATGATTTATCGACGCGGAATATTTACACCGGGCGGAGTTTGGCTAGGCGGCGATCGCGCGATCGATTGGAAAAAATCAAAGAACGCAATTAAAGACGGCGGCTGCTAAAAATTGACGCAAGAAAAGAAAATCGATGGCTCTAAAAAGCGGAGAGCTGGTAGAGGAAATAAATGAGCGCGAGCCGCAGAGTGGGGCTAAAAAAGGAAAAAGGGAAAAAAGTCGTATGAACGTCACGCGGCGGCGGCGCCTGCAATTTTCGGAGTGACATGCAGCTCCAAATGGGCTTTGCATAGTTCGTTTCGGAGGGTAGGGCCAGCTGGGGGCGAGCGAGCGCCACGTGTGTGTCTTCCGTATACATAACATTCGAAAGCGGGATGCGGGGGGCGCGGGCGGCGCGGGGGCGCGGGGCCGAG
>UXGC01001050.1:0-37543 GCA_900480045.1 Eurytoma adleriae
ATATATAAATATATATATATATTATATATTAAAATATCTGTGATGTATAAAAGTAACAAAATTTTGATGTATATTTTTCACAAAATATCGTAATCCAACTAGTGTATACTTTAAGAGTACGATATATTGACTATTGTAAGTAAAGGAATAAAAATAGGAGAAGCGGAAAAATGAGAATGTAAAATGACAAAAAAACGAATAAAGATGCGCGCGCGTGCGACAAAGTTTAATAATTAAGGTCGTTTTTAGACATCACGGGGTCCACACTCTCGGAGATCGAATGGGACCAAGATGGCGGGCTTCGCACCAAAGTCGGCCCCACTGATATCCGTTTTTTCCACTTTTCTACGCGGATGCTTCTCAATAGAATTAGCATTTCTAAAGTATCAGTTCTTATGAGTTATGCTAACCATAGGAGAGGACGTGAGATTTCTTCACGGATTCAGGATTCTTAATTCTTATATACCATTTTCTTTCAACATTTTCTGCATTTTCTGCATTTTCTGCATTTTCTGCATTTTCTGCATTTTCTGCATTTTCTCCATTTTCTCCATTTTCTCCATTTTCTCCATTTTCTCCATTTTCTCCATTTTCTCCATTTTCTGTATTTTCTCCATTTTTCCATTTTTCCATTTTTACGTGCAAGCATCTTGTCTTTAAATCCTGATGGCTTTCAAATAAAGACCATTTTTTTCTCTCTTCTTTCAATTCCTCGACTGTATAAAAGGTGAGTTACTATGTTGAAAATAGTAATAATCAAATTTTCCAAAATTATCGTAATAATTATGATTGTTTGGAGGCGTGCTACGTAGAATTTCATCATAACTTTACGTAATGTCCGATGCCCTCTCCTAGTAACTTTTGTAATCTGCAGAAGGATGCCGGCTCGTCCTTACAAAGACACTCGCATATATCGAAATTTTACAAATACCGTCATGGAATTGCAACAAATAAATTATTAAAGCAACGTTTCAAAGTTTTAAAGTCGTTTTAGTGCCTACAATCCAGCGATAATTAGGTAAAAATGTCGAAAAAGCAGCGATTTTATTTTAAATTATCCTGAATTACCCTATTGAACAGCTAAATTGTCATAAACGTCTATTAGACAGAAGAAAAATTAGTTACAGGGCGATTTCGAATTAAATGAAAAATTCCTCCTCCAATCGGCTGAAGAAAGTCGATTTTGTCAGCCAACTATGTTCAACGGCTATATCCGCTGGCCTCTATAGCCATGTGTGTAGACGAATAATATTCATTCCCCCCAGTGAAAATAATAGCATATTAGGAAGATTAGTAAACGATTGAAAAGGTGCTGTGTAAATAAAAAAATCATTCTTAAATGCAAAGATAAATGAAAACATTCCGTTTTAATGTCTTTGAAATCTGAAATTTTATTTTGGGGTCGTTTAAAATAAATATGCGGTGTCGATAGCTATCGCAGATATCGGACTTATAAAATGAGGTCTAAGCAGTTCCAAATTGTGCCTAAGTTATTATTTAGATTTTTCCCGCATGATCCAGCTCGATATTCAAGACAGAGAGATTCGAAAACACATTTTTGTCGCAAAAAAGAGGAGGATTTAAGAAATACGATTTACGCACCTTTTACGTATTGGATCTTTACGTATGGAATAGAATGAATGTAAAGCATTTAGTGGGCCGCCCGGCCGCCATCTTGTGTTCGATTATCAAATATACTCTCCGCGTTCCGTTTATTCTCAAATCTATATAAGTGCAATTATATTTACCTTATGAGAAAAGAAGATCTGAATTCGTGAAGGAAAAACGACTTAACAGGTAATCGAGGTGAAAACAAGAGGTGTGCACATGGTATAATAATGCACATCGCACGCAGACATCTAACGTTCTATCGCAGGAATGAATAAACTTTTAAAGTTGCGAGGAAAAAATAAAAGAATAACTCAGAATTTTTTGTTTTCCTTCGAAAAGTCTATAAATATATTGTAAGGTTTTTATGTGTTTCTCAGATGTTGAACGATTCTTGCGTCACAATCAACGAAGTGCTGGCCTGTTGAATTATGTTTACGCGTTATTTAGACGAAAAATTTGGCAAAGCTTGCGATTGGGCTTTCGATGACACGATGAGACGATGACACGACGACAGTTGTTTAGTTTGATGAATTATGCTTGTTCCAGGTGCGTGCGTCTGTACATATGGAGTCTTTCATTTGCCTTTATTTCCGAAAGAAGGATTCAGAAAAGTCGTACCTAATCAATGATTGTCTGTGATATCTGTTACTAGATTTTAAAAAAATCTACGTTAAAAGCTTACAAATATTTCTGCAGTTATTCTAATTACCTTGCAAAGGTATAAGTCACTAATTTGTTTAAACGATCAAAACATCATTTTGATGGCTTTAATTCCATTGATTTATGTATTAGTAAGAATGCTAAATTTTACAAAGTCATCGAATCTCAGCCGAAAGCTTGTGCACAAGATCCAAGCACGAGAATGGCAACCAAAACTCTTGCCAGAAATTTGCGTAAAAAGAAAAAAATAAGTAAATAAGAAAATAAGAAAATAAGAAAATAGGAAAATAAAAATTTTAGCCCTCGTTTTCCATTTGAATCTTGACACGCTTCAATGCTTCGCTCTAAATATGAACGTTGCCAATATTTGAATAGAAAACAGTGCGTAGCTTTGATTGTTATGGTTTGTTGTGATCGGAAAAGGAGAGCTCCTTCGAGAGGTGTAGTTATTTTAAAAAGTGTTTTAAACGAGTAAAAAAGCAAATGACAAAATAGGCTCATTTCAGAATAGGCGAGATACAAGTTGCTTTGAAGCTCCTTTACTAATTAAGCTAGTGCTAGCTATTTCCTTCAAATTATTAGCTATTTAAAGCAACGCCAAAATTTATCGACGTTGTAATCGTTTGTACGTCGCTTTTTTCTACTCACTCGTGTTACTTTATCCGAGCTCGCTGCCACGCTCCACATCGACAATTCAAATTGAAACTATTCAAATCTGAAAAGGATTCCGATCACTAGGGTCCAGTTAGTTGTTGACTTGATTTCGTCTGCACAGTAATTGAGATTTTTCTTCCTGCGAATGTCGATGTGCAGGCGTACAAGTGGCGATCTTCGTACAAAGTTTCACCGTGTTAAACGACGTTGAACCCAGTTAAACCTCGTTAAGCCACGTTAAGCCACGTTAAACCGCGTTAAATCGTACTAAACCATATTAAATGAGCGGATTCAGTTGAAGAGGTACAATAAAATTGCTTTAATTAAAAGGTTTGAAACTCTTTTGTTTCGATCGGCGAAGAAAGGAAAAAGAAAGATGTCTGTAGATTAGCTATTCATCTCCTGGATAGGGGAACCGCCCCATACCCCATGGTCATTAACATTGTGCTGCAGATAACTATTCTAGAAGAAAAAAGCAGCCGTAAATTAATGATGAATTTCCTAGCGCTCAAAACACAAAGAAATCTGCTCTAGCAAATGATAAAACTGATGTAAATGCGAAACACACGCACACAGATACAGCTTACACAGCTCACAAACACTGATGACGGTAAAAGACGGTAAAAGACGGTAATAGACGGTAAAAGACAGGAAAAGACAAAACAGACTGATGCGGGACAGACAAGAACACAAGAACGAAGAAGCAGTCTGCTCTTAATCTGCAAGTGATACAAGTACAAGCTGATTCCTGATACAAGGTCGTCTCCGAACAGTTATACAGAAGACATGCCGCTCCGAAGAGACAAATGCCTCGAGAGACGCGTGTCCTCAACAGCAAGTGCAGTGGGTTGCATACTCACCCGCGCACGACTCACCGGCTACAACTCACTCGAACAATAATAGAGTGCCGTCGCACAGCCAGCTGCGTCGGCACACCCAGCTGCCATCTGAAACCGCGAGCGATCCCACCTTCAAGCGTACGCCTGCACTGCTGCTACAGCTGCAGCTTTGCAACGTTTAGCCAGCGCGAGCAGCCTGAGCTGCGCCAAGTCGCCAAGTCGCCAAGTCGCCAAGTCGCCAAATCGCCAAATCGCCAATATCGCGTCGCGGTGATGGAACCGAACCATTTCTTCTTCTTCTTATTCTTCAATAACCTTCAGTAACCCAATAACCTACATAAATAAATAACAAATAACAAATAACAAATAACAAATAACGAATAACAATTAACATGTCAACATTTACTAGTACTAAATAGATAAGGAATAATATTCATTACAGAATGCAAAGAAAAGCCATCATATCCAACCGTGATTTTCTAAACAGTGATTAGTGAAGCAAACAAATATTTTAGCAAATTGCAAGATCGAACCGCAATAGATGTACCGCAATGACGGGGCACCCCTCAAATCAAAACCTTCAGTAAGCAAGCGAGTATCAATAAGTGCGGAAGATTTAAAAATAATCAATGATAAATTCAATGAAAACAAACTATAATAATAAACAAAGAAGGTATATATCTAATGTACATATACATATATGCATACATATACGCGCGCACTCACACACACACACATTCGTATAAATGTACGTGTATGTATATATATTTATGTATATTTACAAATGTAAAAGTATATTATTACATGAAACAGGTAATACAAAAAGTACTGTACAATTATTCTTATTATAAATATTATTACCAGCGTTTTTAATTATTACAATTATCAGCAGTCATCATTATCACAAATAAAATAACAAAAATAAAGTAACATTCCAACCGTCAATGTGCCACACAATTTTTATATTCTCTTGAAAACAAAGTTGAATAAGAAATAAAAAATTGAGAAAACTAGTTAAAAACAAACGATTGGATAACATTAATTGTAATTGTAAATTTAAAAATCTTTTGTACAGCAAGGAATAAGTGGATTAAAAGGTGACTAGATATCCAATAAAAGAGAAAGGTACTTTTCCCTAGTGTACAGTTGTGGTGTATTAAAAATAGCAAACAAGTAAAAAAGAAGAGAAAATATGTACATCTTAAAATTTCGCGTGTTAACAGAGTCTTTCTTTGTACATAAAACATAAAAAATATTAAAAACATTATTATACTAAAAATTTGGGGAAACATAGCGATATCGCGAACTCGTTGCTAACCCATCTCCCCTCTTTCTGTTTCTTTTTCTTTTTCTTTTTCTTTTTCTTTTTCTTTTTCTTTTTCTTTTTCGTTTTCGTTTTCTCTCCCTTTTCCATTTAAAAATGCCCATGTCCACTGTTTGTATCGATTAACGTTCAAATTGCGTGCACCGATAAAGATAGGCATTGAATAAAAGGTAAGAACAGTGTTCGTCTTTCCGATGAGTGCTATTGAGTAATACTTGTATTGTGAAAGGCGAAGCAAATTTATTAAGTATAGATGTAATTAGCGTGCGTTTAAAGATAAAAGTTTGTAAGGCTGAATGTGCACGAATGCAGTGGAAACTATAAATTATCAAAAGGAATGCGAGAAAAGAGAAAAGTACGAGAGAATGCACGGGTAAAAGTGGACGGACATCTGAAAATCTGAGAGATCAAGGGGAAAATAGCTAGGTGAATGTATAAATCCATTGAAATGGAAATAGGCGTGTCACTGACACGCATCTGTATTAACTTTGCTAATGTAATAAAATTATGATAGTTCGAATACGATTTCCGACACGGTTACCGAGAAGCCCATATGTGGATGAGCCACAAATTTAAAAAAATAAAAAATATATAAAAGGATTAAATGTATTTGAGAATATAATATATATTATCTATTGTCTTGCAAAGGGTTATGAATTTCAAAATGACTATAAGCTAAATGGGGAGAAAAGGATAAAGCTAATTATACATTTGTATATCAGGAAAGCGATTCTCCGCCGACACTGGTAGTCTATATCATATCGTACTAATAAGAGTCGGACACGGTTCTGACCTTTTACATAAAAGAGAAGGAAAATTCCATTTTCATTAGCGACTTTTATGCTGTATCGTATTTGCAGCGATAGTTTTTCTACGTGCAATGAGAGACTTTAAAAAACTTTAACATCATGCGTCTGTGACAAAGTCGTGTATCGCCTTTCTTTTTTCTTCATTTTTTCCACTGTACAAAAAAAAGATTGTAATAAGAAATTGCAAAAATTGGAGACCAAGTAAGTGTGATTTGTAGTGACGCGTAGTTTTGAGAGGAGAGAGAGAGAGAGAGAGAGAGAGAGAGTTAAACCGGGCATTTCTCACTTTAACCACTACTCCCGTCCTCTGTCGTATATACAATATATTCGTGTGTAAAAATATAATGTTTACATTCCCCATCGGCCACAAACGTCTCTTCTCTTGGCGACTCTTTTTCGGCATGCCTCACGACGAATTGTATTCCTCATCTTCCCGTTACCCTTGTTGTGTCTTGACTGCATAACCAGAGCATAACGAAAATTCCCTCTTTAAAAACGGATTCGTCGTATATGAATGAGAAAGAAAGTTTGTAAGAGTAAATGCGGATCACCCGATCGGACCAATTACAGCAACGTACTTATATTATACGGTATCCTCCTTCGTCACATTTTGATAGACTCTTAGAAGCGCAAGCGCGGATGAGGATAAATGTTTGCACTTGGTTTTAATCGGTTGGCTTTTCTTCTCGTCCTTTCGAATCAATATTGCTGTACGAATAAATATTGTGCGAAACGATGTCGCAAGCGCTTGCCAAGAGCGAGAGCAAAAGCCTATGCTACAAACGGCGGAGACCAATGAATAAAAAAATGCAAAATGCAAAATGGTTTACAAAAATCAGTATACTGGAGTCTAACGAATTAGAAGAAAAATGGTACAAATCAAAAAGAAATGGAAATTTATATTTTTAATCGAGCCTAGAATATACCTCCTTAGTACCTCATAACGAGCATACGTTATTTTATTTTTCGAGATATTTCTTTTCCGAGGCATGCTCTTAATAGACGTAAAAAAGATAAAAATATAGCCTCCTAATGATAAAACGAGAACATTCCAATCTTGGCGTAATTTCATTGCATTACCTCGACAATGGGTATTTATTATTTATTTAGAAAGCATTGACTAAAAATGACTCGACCGCGAAGGCGCGAAGGCGCGAAGGCGCGAATGCAGGCGCTATTCATTCCAGGAGCTCGATGTACTTTTCGTTTGTCAAGCCTGACTTTTCTGAGCCGCAAAGTCCGTCGCTTCGAGCTCTTTTGTGCTGCAGCACAAGCCCAGTCCATTCCAACTCAAGTCTTTCGAATGACTCGTTATTTTTTTCCTTTAATCCTCTCGATTCTTCCTTTATTTACACTTTTTTTGTAAATACAATTTCATCCCTTTGAGGAGAGTTTGAAAAATTTTTTCACTTGATTTATTAGTTTAAAGAGTTTGTGTAACAAGAGGTTTTTACTCGTACCGGAATTATTTGAGAAAACTTAGACGTTAGTGGAGAAAAAGCGAAGAAGCGAAGAAGCGAAGAAGCGAAAAAGTGTAAAAGTGAAAAAGAGAAAAACGTCATCAATTAAGTCGTATACGGTTAATGTTGAATGATAGGGGACTAGAGAATCCTCCGACTGGAAAATCCAATCCTTGAGGATTTGCGCACGGTAGGAGGAAGCATCCACTACTTACGGATTCCGGGCTCCGGAGCAAACTGGACCGAGTGCCGAGCCCACACCGAGTCTTGAAAAAAATCCTCTTTTTTACTGTTTGCTTGGTGCTCGATGCAACTTGCTCGGGCAGACGGACTCTTCATCAGAGCCAGTTCTTTATACGAGTACTAATGTTACATAGAGAAATCAGATATCGCCGCTAATGTACAGTGGCCTCGCCTTAACTCACGTATACCGTCTTTTTGCACTTTGCTTACTCTTACTTTCTGTCATTTCTTCTCTTCTCTTCTCTTCACTTGAATTTTCTTCAACAAAGTATTCTCTTTCGTACGAATTGATCGTGTTTATTCCGTTCGCTGCGGCATGGCTACACGACCATGTAGCCGCAAGTCGCTTTTTTATACCTAAGTACCTTAAGGTTCGTCTATGGAATATATATACATACATACATACATACATATATATATAGGCAGCATGCGCATTCCTCCTACGGAGAAGCATACTTTTATTATTTTAAATAAATTAAATCTCGCGTCGGCTAAAGTTCGGAGTCAGTACTTTACGTCATCGCGGCTCGTTTCTTTGCGCAGATGCGCGCTAACTTGTATGTATCTATATGTATATCTACACACATGTATATCGAACGTCTCCAAAGACATTATTACAAAGAAATTCTTTTCTTGTTGAGCTAAACGAGTGGCGTTTGCCTTTTTATATAGAGAAATTGTCTAGAATGTATTAATATTAATTAGTTGTTACAATGATATAATTGGCGATTGACAAGAGACGAGACCGTGCTATATATAGTTTTTTTTCTTTTTTTTCTTTACCAGTCTAAGCGTAGATTTTATTTTATCGAGTCCCACCCACCGCTTAAGCGACCTAAGAAGAATGCGTGTATTGTGCATGTGTACGTGTGCGTTAGTGTGGTGTATGTGAGTATGCAGGATGAACAAGAAATTTCATTTTTAATGTAAATATACGTACATATGTAAGTGCGAAACATTTGTAAAAGCGCTTGCGTTTGCAATTTTGCATTTTTGCGTTTTGCGTTTTGCGTTTTTTATTATTATTATTACTATTAATTTTATACTTGAAGAAAGGAACTGTCATGAAAGGATTCCAAGGCTTAGAAGATTTTCTAGCTCCCATCGTATTTTATCAGCATTTTTCAATTTAATACTTGCGATCATTTAGCCAGAGTGCATAATAAATATTTCTTTCTTAATTTAATTCTTAATTAACTTTTATAAATATAGTTAGTCAATGAAGACTCCATTCACTTTGAAGGTAGAAAAAATTCGCGACTACTTTTTGCATCATATGCTCCGAAGAGATGTTCGTCTATGAGGATTTCTGAGTTTTTTAACAATAAATAATAAGTGAGTAATTTTTCAAGTTTCTGCAGACGTTCTATTTGTTAATTATGTTATTATTATTAGGTATACGAATACCCGATGATATGACACAACGGTCGTGAAAAGTTTTCTTTTTACTTGTTTTAACGAGCACCTGCCCACCTGACGAACACCTAGCTTGATGCGAAAACGCGTAGAGACACACTTAGTTCCGTAAGCATCCTCACAACGAACACTGCAATTTGCCCTGACTTTCCGATGAGTGCGAAGAAACGTAGTTGTAAGTGTAATGAGGAAACGAGATTTGCCTTCGGAGAATCGATAGGTACTATAGAGAGAACAGGACTGTTAGGGCGAGATGATGGCTATTTTAATTGGAGCACTTAAAAAAGAAGCGACAAACGATTTTCCGATTCTCCGATTCTCCGAAAGACAGACGAAAAATGCCTCCATTTCAGCTCATTTGAGATAAAAGGCAGTCGCGTATATCGGTTAATATATAAGACCTTACTAGGTTACATTAGTTCATTAACGCCGGGAACTGGCGCAATTTACGTAAGTGAAAAGGGAGGGCACGATATGAACGCGACCAATCGAATAACTGCATGCATTCCTTTGTTCGCGTGCGAAACCCTCGATGTCAGTGATTAATCTACTGCAAACGTGTTCTATAATTGTATAGTAGCGAATATTTTCGTATTTTTTATTCATTTTTCATTTTTTCTTATTCTACATCTTCTTCATACTTCGTCATTCTTCGACTTTTAAATTCTCTGCCATCTTCACCCTTGACCATTTACTTTTAGTCAAGAGCAAGCGGCAAAGAAATAATTTGACCAACATTTTTAGAAAAGTGTAAAATCGAAAATTAAAAAGAATACGTCTAGAGACTAAATTGGTCAGGTACCCATAATTTAATAAAATTAACAATAGTAATAATAATAATAATAATAATAATAATAATAATAATAATAATAGTAATAATAATATCATTAATAATAATAATAATAATAATAATAACAACAACAATGATAACGATAATAATATTAATACTAATAATAATATTACTAATGTAATAATAAGAATGATAAGTAACGAAAAGGCTAATTGGGACTGTGAAAAAATTGGCATTAACTTTATTAGAATTTAACAATAATTGGTATAACCAGATATAACGAGGAGACGAGGGAGCTATAATTGCGGCTCAGAAATTATAACGACACTCGTCTCATTTGTTGCTCGCGTACAGAATAAAGCAGAGGCCAGAGGCCTGAGGCAAGGAAACATTGAGAGCCGTCTGTACGCGTACGTTAGGTAAAAATGTGGTCCGCACTTTTAACATGTGATACGTCGCTCGCGAGCCCAGCTGGAGTCGTGCATTAGGCAAGTACATCTCGTAAATTTCGAGCTCCATTCTCAAGTTAAGATAAAATAAAAATTTTGTTGATTCACTTGGCGGAAATTGGTTAGCGCTAGCTTGGTCTACGTTGACCGTGCACGACTCGGCTTGAGCGCGACCAGGCGCATTTTTTAAAAGTTTTTTCGACGTATAAGACGAACTTTTTGTTGAAGCTTGATTGTTGTCAAAATGGTTGTGAGGTTAATCTATTGAAATATGTTAAATCACTGTAAACAAGTTGATTGGCGAACGGGCGAACGGGCGAACCTGCAAATGGCTCTTCGGAGATAAGACGGGGAAACGAAAAGGGGACAAGGGGTATTAATTAGTTTGCGGAGGAGCATAGAGCAGTAACAACTGACACAAGACGCTGGTCACGAGCTTTCTTCGTCTTTCTTCGTCTTTTCTCTTTTCCGCCAAACGAGGGCATACAACTGGCATTAAGGCAACTTTACTATAACCTACTGTAAGCTACCATCAGCTACTGCGAGCTACTTGTAGTAGGCGATGGTGGCGAGTGGTGCTCGTGAACCTCTCGAGCTTTTCCTCATCGGCGAGTTGAGGAGGCGCTCTGGACGTTCGCTCTATATGCGAGAAAAAAAGCGAGGAATGACGTATATCACTTAAGACAAACAAAAAAGAAATATGAGACTGATATAATACACACAGTATTTACGAGAATGTAGAAGTGGGTGGCTGTGTGCGTGCGTCGTGCGTGTGTGCGACATCGAACAAGCGTTAGCATGAAACTTTGTTCCGAATGTAGCCTTTATTAAATTATGCGTATGTCGCTTGCTAAGGCGCGGCTACATTCTAATTTCACCGTCTCATTTGCAGTTTAAGGAAGAACGAGGTTTATTAGTGAGAACAATTATGCGTAGGCTAATCGAAACGAGTTTTAATAATTAAGCAATGCCAGTTGTAGAAAGAAAAGAAAATTGAGACATCATTTTAAATTGTGTGAATGTGCACGTGTACTTGAGCGGATGAATTTAAAAGGGGGAGAAAAGCAAAAAGCACTTGCAGAGAAACAAAATTATTGAGCGAAAAGCGAAACGAAACAAAGCCACTCGCAAAGCCAAGAAAAGTAGCAAATTAAGGAGAAAACGAGAATGGAAAATATATTGCATTTTTTTTTAATTCTTCAATTCTTCGATCATTCGATTCGGTTCGGCAATGGCGAACAGCCTCTAGTATCTTACCTTTCATTTAAATAATTTCTTCCTTTCTATTCACTATGCTACATTGTACACTTTTCATAAACTTTATTACAATGTGTGTACACGAGAAATAGAGCAATCTTTGAGAGACAAATGTAAGCAAAAAAGCGTGCTTTCGACTTGCTCAAAGCAAACGATTTCTTTGCAATGTACATTATGCTAAAGTGAAATTTAGTCCTTATAAATAATTCTTTATCATGTACTACACGAGTAAACCAGTACACAGGCAAGAAAAATTGCCTGCGGTTTTATCCGTTTATATCCGTCATATTTATAATTTCCAATTTTGTACGAATACAATTATCGCATATACGCAAGAGAGAAAGACGGTGAGTGAGTGCGTAAGGCCTGGAGAGAGCGAGAGAGATGTGTAGATGTACGGATGCATGCGTTCGTAAAAGATGACACTATACAAACTAAGAAGATATAGAAAAAATGCTGTTATGGAGTAAGAAAAAAAATTATAAATAATGAAACGTTAGTGTATGAATGTTTGCAGTTAGGTGGGACCAAAAATGACTTTATATCTGTATGTGCATATCCAAGGAACGCGTAATTTAATTGTGGAATTAATTGATTAAAAGCATTATTAATCGATAGATAAAAACGACAATTTTCTGCATATTATGGTGAAGAAGACGACGATGACGGATGATTCAAGTATATTATTAGCTTATTATGTTTGTTTATTGATACATTATATTCAACGACATTATTATTATGAATTATTATTATTATTAATTATTACTTTATTATTAAAATTATTATTTTACTGCGATTATTAATAAGAATGATAAAATTATGATTATTTAATTGACGCTTTCTGGCATGATTCTTAGATATCGAGTAGAGCAGTTCGTACCGTTAATCATTAAATAAATCTAAATATTAATTATTATTTACGAAAACCAATTTTGTTGTATTATTTTCAATAAAATCGATTTATAAAATTATTTTCAACGCGTTCTATTTTATTTTCTTTCCATTAATTTTTCTTTTCCGACAAGCGGCGACAAGCGGCGACAACCGACAAGTCATTCTTCTGCTCCCGCATATGTTCCAAAAAACATAACAGATATGCGCCTACGTTCACGCTAGATTTACCGAGTTGTCAGACCAAATCCAATTACTTTAAATTCATCCGACTTTTTAAAAGAAAATCAAGTAGACACCTTAATGAATAAGTAAATTTTATAACAGATGGGAGGAGTTTATTGTGCAACAATTGGAAGGAGGTATTTGATCCTTGTAAGTATACGAACACAAAGGTAGCATGTTGAAATGAAATGAAATAGGAAAATCGACGAGACTAATGATTTGTACTGAAAATCTCTTTTCTATGTTTATCTTTCTGCCTACCAAAGTGTTTGGGGCATTTCCACTCCGAGCGACATTATCTCCGAGCACGTGTGGATTTCGCGAGTCGCGAATTTAAAAAAGTTTAAAAAAGGCGTGAAAAGCACCTCAAAAAGCACAAGGGCTAGATGCGAAAAGCTTTGGGGCGAGGTGCACTCTTTTAGTAAGTATAAAGTTAATATTGCCGCTGCACCTCGAGTGCATCGACATTTTCACTGGTTATCTGCAAAATGTCAGGACAAGAGAAAGAGTTGGAGAAGAGACTATTGTAAATTTCTCAGAAACAAGCGATTAAATCTGTTTAATACGTGGGAAGATGTCCGAGTGTGCGTGTGAGTGCGCGCGTGAATGCGTGCATGGGTGCGCCCTGTGCGTCGAGCCGTCGACAACAAGAGCTAATGCTTTTGCGCACGTACAAACCCACGCACGCACGCGAGCGTACGAATGCGAGCGCGTGTGCGAGCGCGTGTGCGAGCGCGTGTGCGAGCGCGTGTGCGAGCGCGTGTGCGTTAGGTAAGTAAGTTCATACTGCGTATTGCCTTTTCGACTTCGGTGTGAAAAAAATATTCAAGTACGGCGGTTGCACCGCGGCACCCAGTCGCGACAGGAGCATCGAGTCCGGATGCTTGCAAGTTGACCCACGCGCCAAAGGCCCCGCGCAATCTCCACGAGACAAGCAAGCTGCGATAAAATTTTTCATTCGCCCGTGCCTTGTTTTTACGAGAAAAGCGAACCTCTGCATCGGGAAGCTCGCGCCTCTCTTTTCCAAATAAAGTTAAATCGTTTACATTGCCCAGTCGAGCACGACTTGCTCCTGTCGCGGCGCGCGCCCCGGACAACTATATCTGTTTCATGTTTTTCAATATTTGTAATTTATCGACCGACTTATAAGGTATCGATACATAAACAGTCTACTGTGTGCGCTACATACACATAAACATTACTATACAAAAAGTATACATTATATACACGAATATACATATATCATATATATTATAAATTCATTATAATATATAAATATGTGTATATTGATAAATATTGGGTTTGGTGAAAATATACGGTTTTTTCGCTTTGGAGTGTTATTTTCTGAAAATATTGAACAAAATATGGAAAAAAATTAATAAAATCAATGAATAAAAAAGGAAAAAATGACTCTTCTATTCTTCTACCATTCACTATTGTTACTTGTCACTATTGTTACTCTTGTCATCATCATTATTACAATTTTTATTTGCCTTTTCTTTTCTGGATTTTACATCCCTTAACAATTGCAACATTTTCAACAGAAATTTCAGGAACAATAAATTTTGTCTTTCTTTAATTGCAAATGAAATCGTATAATTTCCTTCTTAAATGTTAATTTCTATTGCATTGCCATTTTGATCATTTAAACGTCTGTGTCAGACAAAATGCAGTGCCTGTGATAGTATATAATAATTTCATGAATAATCTTTTATTTCTATAGCCTTTTCCGTTTCATTTTTTACCAACTAATGAAATTTCTTGTGCATTTTTGTAGCGCTTTAAAGCTTTAAATAAAAGAAAACAAGAAGTGAACAATCTGCACTCGTCTTCCCCAACTAGATTGATTGATTTTTTATCCAAATTAGTTTTTAATTCGAACCTACAAGAAATTATGAAGAAAATGAGTAAAGCCATCCATTCAATCAGACACGATAGTCTGAATGATTTTAGTTGCATTACAACTTTGCTGGCCAAAGATCAAGTAATCGCAAAATTTTACCCATTCGTTTGACTGAATTTGACAATTTATTATTCAGACATTTAATAATGAATATTAACTGCACATCAGGTATGTATTTCTTCAAAAGTGTACCCAGATACTGATTTTGGAACTTTAGAGACATTGATCCAAGAAATGATTGAGAATATTCTTGAAACAGATCCTGTGCAATGTGATATAAACTGGGATTTAATTAAGTCAACATTAAATGCATTTAATATAATTCAAATAACATTAAAGATACAATATTTTATTTTAAATTTTTCTTTCCAGATTAATAGCAGATTTTTTGAAAATCCAACATTACAATACCAACCTATTTTCTTGTTGGATTTTGAGGTCCCTATTACAACAGGTTATTTATCACGCTGATACTTTAAATAAATGTGACTATACACTATTTATTAGTTGGATATTCGAAGAAATAAATCTTATTCGTTATAGTGCAGGTAAATAAATTCATAGATATTGTTTAAGGAAAAATTAACCTTATACGACGTAGTAAACTATATTGTCACGTAATCTAGCTTATTTTAAAGCTTTTGTAGAGTAGGGGTAGTAGAACAAAATCGGATAAGCAGATCAAGTATAGGATTCGGCCATTTCCCGCACTTTTGTGCAACTATTATCTATCACTTAGGGAACTTCTCCGACGGCATTGAAGCTCGACATGGTTTATATTGCGAAAGTTGTAATTAAAAATTACCACCTATAAGTAAACTATCTCATTTAGTATGGAAGAGTTGCTCAGCACCGCCCATCGCCCAGTACCGTCCAACACTTGAATATTTTGAGCTATTTTGAGCGTTTGACTACTTTATTTAAGCCACGTGCGAAAAATAAAAAAAAGTCAAAAGTCTTATCTTCGATATGCGACCTCAAAGTAAATTCTGTCTAGTTCCCGAGCAGGACATTAAAGTATAAACATTTTCAGTTGCTCAAGACCGCCCACTCAAGTGTTGCTATCCCCCGCCATATTTTATTTAAATATTAACAAAAATCGGGTTTTATTTTGATTGTGGTTTAAATCACTCATTTTGCTTTGTATCATGTATTACAGGTATCGATGTTTAATGAGTACAATTAATTAATTAAAACGTTTCGGCAGCTTGGATTGCCGCCCTTTTCAAGCACTATATATGGTGTGTCATTAGTTTAATATGAAGTCTTAGCATTGCTATGGTCAATAATTGGTTTTTTTTTGTGAAAAGTTTTATTTATGATGTAGATATAAATAATGTAAAAAAGCTCCTAAAATGTCGATAATTGCAAAAATAAAATTTTACACTTAAAAGAGGATATTTCTACAAAGAAATTTCATTTTTTAATTTTGATTTTTTATCGATACAATTAAAAGTTAGAGTTGAAAAGGCTATGGGTGGCGGTACTGGACAACTCTCCCCTATGTATAATAAAATAATATCTGGTAACAATATTCTGATGTTTGAAATAAAACATACCTACTTGCTCGTTGCCGTATATATAGATACATAAATAGCATTTGGCGTTTTTGGAAAATCGTATATTTATTAATTGCGACAAATCCGAAAGAAAACTTGCTTTACAGAAACTATAAATATAAGTCCAGAAAACTACTTTTCATAAGAATCCATGTTAACTCGCTCAAACTTTGGCGTTGAATATCTCAGGAAATCAGCTTGCTTGCCCTATCTTGCGAAATATATACGTATTCAATAGAATTTTTTACCGAGGAATTCAATTTGTTCATTTTAAAAAATTCGAAATAAATTTAATAAATCGGAGAAAGTCCATAAGTCGAGAAAAGTTCGTAGACTAGTACGTCAACTATTTGAGGACCGCAGATTAGTTAAACCCGGTGCGTGTCAATGAATCGGTAACGGTCTTTTTGTTATTATAGATACAATGGGCTACGAAACGATTACACGCACCCCTATATATATTTTTATTTTTATTATAATTTTTTAGTCGTCCAGTACCGCCATGTACCTTGTCTTCCAGTACCGACCACGTATTTTTCTTAAATAATAAAAAAAAAATAAACTTTGCTAACAAGTTTAGTTAAATTGTTTTATTTTATTTTATAAAATTAAATTATTTAATGAATAATTGCTCATATTTCTAATACTAATTGCGCGTATCTTTTTTTTAGTTTTTATACTTGTAGTTTAAGTTTTTTGTAAATGGGCGCACGCCTGTGAATTTATAAAATAAATAAATAAATATTTTTCTTTTGGAAAGTTAAATTATATTCATAGAATTTAAAACAAATAAATTTCATTGTTCTTAAACATTTGTAAAATATATGTATTAGAATTAAATATGTGTATTTTTAATAATATTTATAATATATTGCATTTTAAACCAAACTAAAGTCTCACAAAGCGTTTTTTCGTTCGAAAATACCTTTGGCGGTACTGGACGACAGTTTTTGAAAAGTAAAAAAATTGATATTTTTAATTTTTTAAAACACGCGCTTAATATGTCGATGGCCTTACAAATAAAATTTTATACTCGAAAGGGGACCTTTCAAAAAAGAAATTTAATTTAGATACCTATTTTATTTTTTATAAATTTAATCAAAAGATATAGCCTAAAACGCTATGGGTGGCGGTACTGGACGACTCTCCCCTAATGTAACAAAAATTGTAAAAGAGAAAAAATGTCAATTTTACTTTTGTCCAGATTTTCAGGGACGAAAATAGGCTATCGGTCGAGTGCGGAAAAAAAGAAATCCTTTTTACGTCAATTCTTTGGCTCATGTATTCGACGTTTTTATGACCTCACTTTACCTTCCACTCCTCTCTTGAAACAGCGCCTTTCGCGTTTTGTTTTTTGTTTAGTGTACTGGTCTGTTCTTTGAAAACTCGAATTTTATAATATACCAAATCCTTTCTCTGCAATGCTTCGTAAGAATTCGTGTCCAAAATCTCAAATCTTTTCCTCCCAATTCAAAATTTCACCCTAATACTAGCTCAAAACGGAATCCGTTCTCATTAGAGGTATTATGTTCTTATGTAGATAAAAAAAATTGTAAATTTACTCGTTTAATAATCAGATATGACAAGAGACAAATTTTTCCGACTAATAAGCGACATTTTTCAAATGGCAATGTCGAAAATCCTCGAGGGTGAAGGTTTGTTACATCCTCTGGAATTGATTAGTCAATTTTGGGAAGAAAGTGAAAGTATTTCCAAAATTGATATGGCAAAATGCGGTGTAAGATTGTTGACATACTTTTATCATACTAAATGTGCTCTTTACAAAAACTAATTTTAATATTTTTTAGAGTGAAATTACGATTTTATTAAAAAATGATGGAGGGTCAACAATCAATACTGGAATTCAAGCAGATTCTCAGTCTGAAAAAACAGGAAAATATTTTGAGAAAGTTCTTCACACTATAGTGACAGCTACTTACGAATTGTAGAAGAATCCAATGTTGTAAGTACTAAATAATGGTATGTCAAATTAATCTCGTTCTATAATTTGCAGATTTAGTAGAGAAATAGATTATGCACTTATTCAAATGGCCTCTGTTGATGAAGAATATGCTTTAAATTATACTGTGCCTTATCATTTTCGAAAGCCACGGATAGTGAAAAAAGACGACGCGAACCGAAAGCTGTCACATACACCGAATTCAAAACAAGGAAGTAAGACCTATTTATTCATTATGACTTTAAAATATTTCAAATTATAAACTAAATACCGACTTATTAACATATTCTTTTTGTCATAAGCAATAATAAAAAAAAGGAAGTTGATTCGAAACAGTTCATCGGATAATTATATTCTTGCTTCTAATGGTAGTGGCAATAATTTTAAACAACATTACTACATTTTACCTCTCTCTGACGCTATTGTGTGTCAAGATTTTACGCAACTTGCTGAAGGAGAAAGAGAAGCCAAAAACGATTATGCCATTTAGTTTATCGAATTCAATATCAAGCAGTATAAATACATGTACTCCACTCACGACATTTAAAATCTTGAACTGTTTCAGTAAAGTGCGAAATGTTTAAAGCTACAAAATTTTTAAACAGTAGAAAATGCTTTCTCGGTTGTCCCAGTTGGCCATATTTATTCGATCCACACCCCCAGAGTTTTCCGGCGTCTAAAATTCATTTCTTTATACGAACGGTTCTACTAATTGTTGATATGATGGGATAAAGTATACGAACCTGTTTTACAAATTGTAAATGCATTTCCACAATCTACTTTTTTAACGTGTAATTCAACCAATTTTTCGTGGCCATTTTTAAACTCTACTAGAGTAGGCACCGCAACGACATTTCCAATAGTAGAATGCCCAAGTTGTCCTTTATTGTTCCAGCCCCAAGTATATAAATCTCCCTGCTCGGACAAAAATTTCGATAAAAAATGTCACCCCTACCTTTCTATTTTGACGTGTGTGTGTGTGCGTGCGTGCGTGCGTGCGTGCGTGTGCGTGTGCGTGTGCGTGTGCGTGTGTGTGTGTGTGTATACATACTTGATTAGTAATAACCGCGTTATGCCATCCGCTTGCTGAAATTTGTACAACTTTTAGTCCTGCTAAAGCCTCGATTAGCCTGATTTGATCGCAGTCTTCTAAATCACCGTGACCTAATTGTCCTCGCCTGTAATTTTTATATAATAAACAAATACCTTTGTATATGTTATTTATATTTACACCTCAGACGTTGATTTAATAACATTTCTTGATAACAATTAAATAACCTACGTTCCCATTCCTGTTGAATAGATATTCCCATTAGCTGCGAGTAAAAGAATATGATCATAACCGCATGCAATGTCAATGAATTTTATTGAATCCTCATTGCTGAGGAGACTTGGAATACTGAATGCTTGACCAAATTTTGTCAATGCCACGGTACATCGTCCTTGGGCGATTTTAACAATATATTCTTTCTTATTTTCACCAGAACTTACAATAAAATTCGGTATTTTCTGCCACTTATCTTTATAAATCTCATAAATCCAAATTTCATTGTTATCCATCAATGCAGTCACTTTTTCAGCTCCTGCAATAACTTGTTTAAACCTAAAGTCAAATAAATATATATATTAAGTATTATTATTACATATTTATAACAAAAGGCCTGAAGACTGAATTAATGAATTAATGATTTACCGAATGGATGGTGTAGGTATCTGTAACAATCGAATTATTTTACCAGCGTCAGTAACAGTTTCATTTCCAGATATATATAACTGACGCTCAGATTTAAAGTTTGTTTTCCAAATGAGAAAGTAATCCCACCCTATTTCAATATCACATATGTTTTCATTCGGTAAAAGAATAAAATGATCAGTTTTTGAAATACTCATTTTTTTATCATTCAGCTCATCAGACACAAGTTTACTTGCACTTAATCCTGAGAAATATATTTTAGGCATTTTTTCTGTAAAAAAATCATAAATATTATATTTACGCATAATTTTCTATTATTACGCATAACGGAACACAATGTTGGTTTTTTTTTTAGTTAAAATTGAAATTTTACCATTCTCTAATGCATTCTTTCGAGAATTAATTTTGGTCGAGTGATGTATTTACATCGATAAAAATTTGCGTCGGTAAATACGGTACCCTGCTTTTCCAACAGTATATATATACGTAAATTTGTAGCATACAATATATACGAATAGTCAATCCAATCAAAGATGGCAGCAGTATATGCATTTTCGGAGTCATGACAACAACGTGCAACAAAGTCGGCAAAACAAAAAAAAAGTTTCTTTATGAATGCACTTATTTGTATTATTAGTTTCAAATTAATTAATTTCAGCAGTAAAATTGTCATTAAAAATTTAACAAATCTATCGATGTTAGTATTAATATTGTAGTTCTTTATAAGCAAAAAATAAATCTTACTTGTAGAAAAAGTGTATTGGAATAATTATTATAGCACTTGGAGAACAAAACTTAAAAATGGTAAGTAACTTTGAGAGTAATTTTAGTTGTGTTCACATTTGCATTTCTGAAATTGGATTCTCGGCAATCAGATGTTAAGTCCGATTTTTTAACTTTATAGTAACCTATCCATGTGGTACAAAACTGCATACTATAGCAAATCTCTAGTAGTATATTACGTATATGAATTTTACGTATACGTACGTGTATGTAGTAATTATTTAGACAAGCGTATTGTGCATCTTATGAAATCTTAAAAATTTAAAATTTGACAGAAATTTAAAAGCACTAAGAAATTTATTTTTCCTTCAAAATAATATTTTATAATTAATGAATCTTTGATCATGAAAGTGTGACATAGTTTCTTAAAAGCTCGTAGTTATAATTAATAATACTTTTGGCGTTTTAAAGAATTATACTACTATTAACATATTACAAGTATTTGGAAATGTGCTTGCGTGAATGCCACACGCATACGCGACTCATGCAACAGAATGATAAGACACAAGGATTAATATTTCTATTCCTATAATATTCTTATGAGAATTAACTCTAAGAAGTTGTGCAGAATACGCGTGCGTGTAAAATTTGAAAAACACAGTCATCTCATTCTTACTTTATTAAAGTTTTTCTATTAAATACTCTACTATACATTTAAGATCAATTAGAATGATGAAAAACATTATATTGGAAAATGTATATATAGTTTGTATTTATTTGAGATTTGTGAGCGAGTATAATAATCAAACGAATTTTCCTTTTTATCAATGTTAGAGACGATGTTGCACTTACATCAATAGAAAATGTGATAAAGTTATTTAATTTATTTTAAAAAATAAAAGATTTTAAAATTTATTTAAAAAATCTGTAAATATACTTAATATTGCTGCAATGAAACGTAATATAGTGGCAGAAGTATTTAAATTCTGACTTACCATTATTTGTATATTGAAATGATGTCGTTGAGGAAATGTCGGAAATTTGTAATAGTTATAATAGTTTTTGTAATATTGGTATATAAGTAATAAAAGAATTTTGATAATGATTTAATAGTATTTACTATACGTAGGGACTTTTAGCAATTTTACGAAAACTCCGATCAAATCCCGATAAAGAATTGAGACTACTATTACTAGGTTTGGACAATGCGGGTAAAACTACAATACTTCGATGTTTGGCCAATGAGGATATAACTCAGGTAATGGATGGATTACAGACATTAAAATAGCGAGGAAGAAGTTTAAATAAAATAATAGTATTAATTAGTTGTCACAATGTTTAAATGCTCTTTAGGTTACACCTACGCAGGGTTTCAATATTAAAAGCGTTCATAGCGAAGGGTTTAAACTGAACGTTTGGGACATTGGTGGCGCTAGAAAAATTCGACCCTATTGGCGCAACTATTTCGAAAATACCGACGTTCTGGTAAGTTAGCATCCATATTGTAAGCGGGTAAACGAGACAGCGATTCCCTATAGCGACTTTCTCTGGCCCCTATTAATTCGGCCATTCGCTTTAGATATACGTTATTGATAGCTCAGATACAAACCGTTTGGAAGAGACCGGTCAAGAGCTATCAGAACTTTTGACAGAGGATAAACTTCGTGGGATTCCGCTTCTCATTTATGCCAATAAACAAGATGTGGCACAGTCCGTGACGGCAGCTGACATAGCAGAGTCATTGGGGCTTCACAATATTAAGGATCGGGACTGGCAAATACAATCTTGCGTCGCCACTGAAGGAAAGGGAATTAAGGTACAATTTTCAATGCAGTTACATTTTACTAATTCCACAATTCCACAATTCCACAATTCCACAATTTCACAATTGCTCATTCGTCAACGTTCATCAATGAACTAGACTCAATTAAGGTAAATTAGTGCATTCACCAGAATTAAAAGAAGATGTTGATTTTTCAGGAAGGTTTAGAATGGGCATGTAAAAGTATGAAAAAGAAGTAAAACAGCTCAGAAAAATAATGTAGGCGGGAAAGAAGAATTCAGAAATTAATAGCAACTGATATTTCAAAGAGATTTCACATCGCATCTCTTACACATACATTTTATTCGACATTTATCTAATATTTACAACATTATTTATATACGAATCGACTATCTACTTTTATGTATAAACAAGTCTAGTCGCAGCTAATCTGGTAGCTCGACTGGATCCGTTCATATTTTCGCAAAAAAACTTGAAATCTTTTCAAACTGTTATTCGAACACTCGAAATCATCCTGAATAAGTAATTTTCGTGTAGATTGGAGAAAAAAGTTAAAAGTTCCGTTTTGCAAAGCTTGTACATTGTTAGCTTTACCCTTTTTCGCGTACATTATCTTACATATAAATTTATTTTTCAGATTTTCATACCCTTAACAGCTAGCAGATCTATTAATTTTTTAAAATCTTATAAATAAAGAAAACGAGGTAAGGTGAATGCCGAGCCGTTCGACAAGTCAATCTTGTCATTCGCGAGTCCTTTTTTTCTTACATTTTCTTTCGTATGAAAAAACAGTCTCTTCTGTCATTAACAATTAGATCATAGATTACGAGGAATTTAAATTAGAGTTCACTGTGTGCATACTCCGTGGTCACTCGAATCTCCTCGTCGTGGAACAAAGTACAATCGGCCGGATACTTTTCCTGCAATAACAATGAGTTGTCACAGTTAATGTTCTGATTACTATTTCTGTACATGTTGTATTTTCCGTAATGGAAAATAGTACACTACACATCAAGGGAGGAAAAGTAAAGAATGTCTCAAATCGCACGTAAATTGTCAACCGAAGCGAAATTCTTTACTTTTCCTCCCTAGGTGTGTAATATACTGTAAAATAAATAATGATAATATGCTGCAAGTGTGAACTTACGATACAATTCTCCGTTTCTAAAATTGATGCGTAAAGAGACCAAAAACTAAGGCTGCTCTTATTGCTAATTGCCCAAGCTGCAGGGAAGCTGGCTATCTTGGTTAAGCTAGCACGGAATGACTCGTTTGTGCCTCTACTTTCCATCGGAGTGGATTGCTGGTTGATTGAGCAAAGAATCTGCGCAGCACACTGAGGCATCTTCGAGCCCCATTTATATGCACGATAAGCCTGAAATACCAAGAATCAAATCTTTAAATCTCTCTTGAGATGGAATCAAATATAAAGTACGTCTAAGCCAACTGGAAATTTGAGAAAAAAAGGGAATGAGAAGCATAGCAGGTCACCCCATAAACTATATTTTATTTTCTAGGAAAAGTATATCCAACCAATTTCATTCAACAATAATGCTTTTTTAAAACAAAAAAAAATGTTTCTTTTCGACAGTATTTGAACATGCATAATTTTTTAATGAAACTTGTACAAAGTATGTTTCATTTAGCCTATAATATTGATAACCAAAAAGACTGTATTCATACCATTATTCCTATTGATACCACTTTTAAACATTGTGACTGAATGACTAATAAAACTTACAATTATTTCTTTTATGTCAGTGTTAAGCATGGACTCAAAAATCATTGACGCAAGTGCAGTGAAAAAAGTAGAAATAAACTATGAAAGTTACCATAGCATCGAGTAAATACAAAATCCGTGTACGAACTCTGCGGAATTATGTAATTCAATAGTTAGACATTGGCTTGCAGTTATTTGTAAACTTATTTGTGAACTTATTTGTTATCCGTAATTTTAACAGAACTAGTTTTCTCTCATACCAGAAATGTGTTTTGCTTAAAAATGAGACACCTTCAACAAACAGATATTATTAAATGGATTCTGTTTATTAGACTCTCGGTCGAATCTTATAGTAAGTTAAAATTTTTGACCCAACTCGATCCTTTGTCGTACAATCTTTTAGCTATATTATTATGAGGCTAACTGTCTTTGTACAGCCTTTACGGTTTTTTATTCCATCTCCGTCCTCACCAAATTACATTATGTTACGAAGCTTCCCCCGCTTTATATCAAAGAATCTTGTTGCAAGTACAATTGCACATGTGCCGAAACATCGAGATGATTTATGTTAAAATAAACTCTCTTGCAGGCTACGCGAAGAGCTGTATGTGTTTATCACTTTGAAAATTTATAATTTTAAGCAAAAGAAATTGGTAACAAGCATTTTGGCGCTTCTAGACACAAGAAAATGTGTTAAGGTTGATTATTAGGATTTTTTAATTTTTTATGACTCCATGCAAGTGTAAAATGAGCGCGCAGGCATTGCATGCACTCAAGCAATCGGAATTCCGCGCACGGAGTGTTAAGCGACTTACTTTGAGCAGAGGGGCGATGAAACCATTATTTATCGAGTCGCTCAGTTTATGACTGAGTTCACGTGCATTTATACGTGACATAATGAAGCCTTTCTCTGACGCCAAACTCATCAACTCCTGCACGTAGGCGATTGCAGGCTTTATGTATTGATAGCTGTCAATTTTCATGTTTAAATGACGCTTGGCCACGGCGTTAGTCAATCTGGAAGATTATAATTACAAGTAAAAATAGTCCAAGAAAGAAAGGAAATGTTGATGTTTTGCTGAAATATTTGGTACCTCGATAGGCTCTCCGTGGGTTTGGCAGGGTCAAACATGACGGACTTGGGGTATCCCTGAGACTTAAGGAAGCTGTTGCCAACGAACTGAGCGGTCGCGAGGTAGCGCTGCTGGGTTGTTGGATCAGAAACGTGAGACATCCACTCAGCTACAAAGTTGGTGAGTGAACTAATCCAACGTCGCCTTAAGGCGGGATTCTCGAAGCTCTCCATAATCTTCTCCCACTGGATGCGCCCGCTCTCGTCCGTCATCGTACCCACGATCTTTGCTAGTCCGCTATTTTTCCACAGAGTCTGGCCCAGCTCTGAGCTTCTGCATAGTCGGGAAAAGACAAGCGGGTAGATAGGTGAGATTAAGTGGGTCCGAAATACTGAGTAGAAAATAAAAAATGGGTGCAAAGATAAAACTAACCTGAAGTGGTCCCACATGAGATGGAGGTTCTCGAGGATGGGTGGCATATACCAGGAGTGGTCCGAGTGGTCGTGCCTGTCTCTGCCAGCAGAGGCACCGGTACCTCCAGCGAAGGTGTCGAGCAGTAGCGGCAGGAGGCCCATCAGACCTTCGGCGTTGCCGCTCTGACCCATGAACATGGAGGCGATGCTGAGCACGCTGTCAAAGTCGATGCCTCCTTGGGTGGCTCCTTGGCTGCCTCCTTGGCTGCCTCCCTGCTCGTTCTCCTCGGGCGAGCTGTCGAGCGCGCGCTTCGCCTTGTCGGGGCCGCTCAGCGAGGCTAGGCCGCCGACTATCTCGCCGAGCAGCGAGAGGTCGAGACCTCCAGCGGAGCCGGCGCTCTGCTGAGCAGCCTGCCCGGACATGAGGCTCCCCAAGCCGGAGATTATTTGGCTGAGGCCGTCCGGCTTCTTCTGGCCCACCAGCACGTCGCCCACCTAGTTTCGCAGTTGAAAGCTCTCTTTTAAAGCTCGTTCTCTCACCTCGCGAACTCGCCAACTCGCGAACGCCTATCTACCTATCTACCTGTTTGCCAGTATCAGGCTGCATGAATGCTCGCGCGATGCCCTGGAGACCGCTGATGGCCTCCTTGTTGTCGAACAAAGCTCGCGCTGCCTCGATGAACGCGCTCGACGTGTCATCCTCGCTCTCGCAGAGCACGTAGCCGCAGCTGGCCAACAGTGCCAGCGCTATCACGAGCCCAGTCTTGCCGAGCGGGAAGAGCATGCTGATCCGTTTAGTCGGCGTACCTGCTGAGCAAATGTCGGCTAAAGGCGGCTTGCTTTCGAAGGAAATTTCGCTCGAGCCGGCAAGGCCGAAAGGAAAGGCCCGAATTCCTCGGTGGAACCGGTCGCTCGCTGGCCCCGAACTGGCCCCGAAGTGGCCCCGAAACTGGCTCTGAAAATGGCCCAAGTGGCAGTCAAGGCCGGGCAGCCGCGCATTGTGCCGTTAAGTGTCACCCGGGCTCGCCGCCCGAGGATTCGGCCGCGTAAGGCTGACAGTGTGATACCGTTAACACCTCGGCGCACGGGCTACGGCTCGCGACTGGGACGCACCGAATACTGGCTGCGAGCCTTTTTAATACGTAACTCGAGGCACGATCTAAAGGAGAAGCCAAAGTATTGTATTGCAATTATTTAATTTTCTATTATCACGCGTAAGAATCAGTCGGTTCGAGTCGGCTGCTGTTCTGTCAACGTGTCGACGTGTATCAACCGCGGCAATTTCAGCCGCATATACCGTAAGACGTACGAAATTGACATTCTCCGCGGCTGGAACAAGGAGGATGGTACCGGCACGAGCGCGCGCGATTCGCTCTAACGGTATGCACTGTTAGTCATCGCCTGCGTCTGAGCACCAAATCCAAATATTCTCCCCGATTCTCCCCGATTCTCCCCGATTCTCCACGATTCTCCCCAATTCACCGGTTAGTCGAGCATTCGAGTAGCCGCACTGCTTTTGGAACAAACTTGTTCGACTAGTTAAACGCCTTCCCGAGACTCTCAACCTTCATTCTGCCTGAACACAAATGAAGGTATTGGCGACGTTCATTTAAATCGAGGAACTGCAATATAATGAAGGTCCAAGAGCTACACGTAGGCAAGTTTACGGTAACGCATAAGGTGCCTAGTGATTACGTCAAGGTCTGCCGGTTATCGTTAAGCTCGATAAGGACTTGGCCAATGCTATTAAGATTCAGCTGCTAGTCCGAAGCGCACTCCCGGCATAATTATCGATAAAGTTTCCTATTTTCATTTTTCCTGTTTAGCACGTGGAGCGCGTTTGTTCGTTTTGTTTTATCAACATTTTATCCACCTCACCTAGTTTATGCATAAGACCAACAGTAACAACTTTTGCAAAAGCGCACTAATTTTCCTCGTCCTTCGTAGATAAATATAATCAGACCGCTCAGGCGAGTTACTTAGAAATTCGCGTTTATCATTTATTTTTTTCTTTCTACGCTTTTTCTATTTTCGTCTTTTGTTAAATTATTATTTACGCGCAGACACTAAAATTCCGAGGAAAAAAATAAAAGAAATGCAAATGCAGTTACCCTGTTTCCATGATGCAGTCATGCTTTCCAGCCTCTAAAATCCAAATCCTCTAAAAAGCCAGAGGCAAGATATAATTAACTAGGCTAAAAGAAGCATGGAAAGAGTAAAAGAAAGAGCAAAAGAGGAAGATTGAGGGTGAAATCGTAAAGGAATATGAATTTAATGTGTGCCTATATAAAAGGTAACGATTCTTTATCGGCAGTATAAAGCTTGAAGAGATGAGGATTAGGGCTTAACGTTGTTCGTTTCGCTCGCACATTCCACGGTGTTAAAAAGAGTTCAGTGACCTACCTGACTCTAAACTCTAAGTCAAGATTAGTGACGCTGCTTCCCTTTCCTTCGACGGCAAAGAGTGAAGAGTGAAGCCGACGGCGCTCGCAAGGCACCAGCAAGCGGTAGGACCTCGGTGAAGGAGGCTCGCGTATCGACTGCAGCGTTGTTCAGTAGGCGCGGGTACCGCTCGCTTTCGCGGCCTTTCCTGCCCCCGCTCAGCGGGAGGACCAACGGTAAAACCCGCGAGTCACTCACCTGAGAACCCGCCATGGGGAGGGGAGCGCAGACCATGCCGGACGGGTACACAAGCTTCAAGGAGCGCGCTTTGCGCTGAGCCGCTGACCCTCCAACGCTCGCTCCAACGTCCAATCGACACGTCACTCCAAGTACTACCTCTACACTGCCAGAACTTTATCTACCTTATTTTTTCACATTTTTTCACATTTTTTCCCATCCTTTTTCCCCTTTTTCCCTAAATATCATTCGCTTCTTTTCTTCTTTTTCATTTTTCTCATTTTTATCATTAACTTTTTCTAAAGGAATAGCTTAAATCTTTTCATACGCACATTACTTAATATAAAGCTGTGCATAATATTACTTTACTATAGAAATTACTTTACTATTTATTATACTTGTATTTTGTTAAATAATAATTTATATATTTTTTATTTTAACCTAACAGTCATTGTAAAATAAAATTTCAGGTATTGTATAATAAAACATTTCCCAATTCATTTAAATTAGTGTAAACAAGTATTTGTAATTGAGTTCTGTTTAACAAAGTAAATACATCAGATGACAAAGAAATTTTTATTACATTTACAGATAAGGTCTGTCTGGTGAAGTATTCTTTGCCTTCTTATCTCGAGCTCTAGGATACCAACGATGCTTCGTTGTGTATGTTATTTTGGCAAGTTCCAATGGTACAAGTTCTGCTTTAGCTTTGTGGAACATTTCTTTTACTTCTGCTTGCCCAATTTTTAATGCACTTTCTGATTCAGACTCCTGAAGAGGTAATGGTTTAGAATATTCATAAGGAAATGGCTGTTCTGAATGCCAACAAACCACCATATTATTATCCATGAAAATGACTGATTCTTGGCGAAGTTTGCTGTAAGTTCGAAAAAGAGCCAATTGCCTTTCTACTGTTCTAAAAAGTCTTCCTCCATACGTCATCTAAAGAAATATTACATACTTGAAAAATTTACAATTGATATTACTAGCTACAGGTACTTCATTAATACGTTTAAAACAAATATAATAAACACCATTTTACATAAACGTTAATTTTTTTGAGGTTAACTCGCTATATAAAAGCTAAGAGAAGAATAATCACGCTTCTTTTGGAATTTTGTGTTTGAAACAAATAAGTACTAAACTAGGTTCATCTTACCATTATGTAGAAAAGATTGATTGTATAGTTGTCTGTTTAGTTATGCGAAAGGCGATAAGCCGATAATTGATGGTCTGATAGTAAATTTACAACCTCTTTTTGTATGGGTTAGGTCACGAGTCGCGACTCACAATAATGCGGAACGACCCGAGCGGGAGCCTTTCTAGAGCTTTTCTACAATAGCGTGGCAGGTGTTTCAACAAGCGCGGAGTGTTGACAATATTGGGGGAGACATGGAACAACAAGCAGTTTTCCATCTACAAAAATATCGGTCAGCGAATGACCAATGCTCTAGATCTAGACATCATGAAGACATTTGATCATCTGCTGACCGATATTTTCAGGTTAATCAGGGGGTTGCTCTCGATAAATAATCCACTCTTTTTGTCTTTGTCGAACACATGCAAATTTGTATCTTTTTGTCTTTGTCGGTCGTGCTGTTTATCTATCGAGTACAGTGTAGTCAAATCTGTTCTGAACATTTTAAATTAAAAGATTTTAAAGTAATAGCTTAGTAAAAACGTTTATATTGCAGGAGTAAGTTCTTTGAGAAAGATTTTAAAGTCAGATGCAAGTCACATTAAAGGCGAAATATTTACCTACAATATTTTTTTTAAAATTATTATTATGATTGAAACATTATTTCATACAAAAATAAAGTAAATAGATTTTGTAATAATTTCAATTGTTAATATCTTTTTAAATAAACCGCTTATTACTCTCATGTGCTTGACAGCGCCCCCATGCGGAGGAATAGCCCTCATAAATTATAGTCATAATAAAATAATTGCCTCGAGGCGCTACCGCGCCTCTTGATTCGTAATAATTCATAATTCATAAAATTATAATTTTCGACAATAGTTGCCGTCGCGATAACGTTTTGTTTTTTTTCAACAAACAACAAATTAACAACTTTTCTATTTTCTACAATAGCTTGTCCCAAAGTTTCAGCTAACTTCAACATAACTATCAGTTTCGGTCTGGTTGCCAGGTTCATTAATCTAGATTTTAAAAAACTGAAGTGTTCTACAATATACAGTTCTGCGCCATTCTAAACCACATATAGTCTTCCTTGTCTCGAGTTCTGACCAAAAATCTCAAACTGCATGGATGTGCAATTGTGCAAAATGTATACATATATATGTATGTACATGTGTACAAACAGCGAGAAAATGGAGAATTGTCCTTGTAAAAAAAAATTTCGTTTCGTTATATAAATTATTGATTATAAAATACATTGAAAAGGATGAAATTAAAAGTTTTTTGTAATTTACATAAATATAATTGTTTAGATGAATTTAGTTTTACCTAATTATGTAAAATTATTAAAGACATGAGGTGTAATTAAAAAAAAAACTTAATTGATAAATAGTTTTTAAACTTTATTAAAAATGGTACATTTAATTAAAAAAATAGATGCTTTTAGTTTCCATAAATATTTTATAGCACCTTCTGCATTGTCATCTGAAACATACAATTTCTTATTAATACTCACCAATTACATCACCAACAGTTGTGAAGCTTTTTTAGTATTAGTATCTTCTTCTGATTATATTTCTAATGATTTAACAGAATTGAAGAGAGAATCACTAAAAACCTCACTTTCACATTAGCTTTTTATTCTCAGTATTTATTCAACCATGGTTATAAGATAATACCGAATATTCTAATTCAAATAAAGTAATTGTTTTTTTAGATTATTATTGTTCATAGGAAATATCAAGTTACGTTTAAAAAACAGACAACTGTATAAGAACACTGAAACAAAAAACACAAATCACAGAGTCCACAATGTATTTAATCTGACAACTGAACTGAAGATGACTAAAAAATAATTAAATTGGATTTTATACCATACAAAAATTTTTAATTCACAGCACCTTTAATTGCACTTATTTAATAAAACTAGAAAACTGATCAAAAGTTTTAAAGATAATAAATGACTTTTTTTTTGTAAATTTTTAATGTATTTATAAGGATTTTAGATCCCGAGTGAGGATTTAGCTTAATTAAATAAAAAACTTTCCCAAGGTGATGAATGTAAAGAAAAAAAAACACACAATCAAAGATTTTTTTGTCTGCATAACGGCATCTATTTTTTTATCACCAGGTACACTCGTTAACCACTGCACCTTAATCGCTGCTGAACATGATTATGGCAAATCTTCCTCACATCTCTAAAACACATAAATAAAATGCGCAATAGAGATTTGGTAAGAGGCTACATTTTCAGAAGCGAATACACAATCACTTTTTTACATCACTGTACACGATTCCAAAATTTTATGAATTTATTCAATTATTTTATCTAAATTACCACAAAGCACTGTTCTTTCAGTCTCATCTGCACTAAACCTTAAACTTTCATGAAATCCACAGCTGCAAATTAGTTTTGAACATTGAAACTTAATTTTCTTATAATCTTGAGATTTGGTTAACCATGAATGTGTGTACTGGTTTTGTAACACTGTCTCACTTTTGTTTTCACAACACCTAATCATTTTTCAAAAGTTTAAGACAGAAATTATTACAGTTTCACATAAATCACGTTTACATATTTGATGCAAATTCTTAAAATATTAAAGAAAAACTTAAAATATATCGCAATAAATAAATTTACAAGTGCAGCCTTCACCTTTAATTTTTACAGATCTTTCACACTAAAATTATTACATATTCATTGTCTTTGATACCATATTGCAGTTATTTTTGTTAATATAACTTGTTAATAAACTCCATTTTACATTTGAGAAAATGAATTTTAGTAAGAATAATAATAGTTTATATAAATTTTCCTTTAACAAATAATTACAAAAATATACTGGTTCTGAAGACCATTATAAAAGGAAACAATGGGTTCTTTAAAGTAATAGGAGCTATAATTATTGTAAAGCATAGGGATTCATTCCCTTGATTTATCTAAAAAATTATGTCGAAGTTATTAAAATTTTCTAGAATTAGACATTTCATTACATCTAATTTTAAATCTACATTGTTTGCTTTTTTTCTGAAAAAGCAGAATTAGAAAAAATGCGAAAGAACTGTGTACAGATTGATTTTTAGACAATTCATTTAGTACAAAACAATTGTTTGCTTACTCTAATTTTTTTTCTATTGAAGTATCACTGTAAGCAATGGCATTTAAGACTACTTAAGAAACTTGATTACAATTGTTTCTTTGTTTCTCCGTTGCCGTCTTAATAATAATCTTATATTATTATACATATTAGTCTTGAAGATAATTATTTGAAAATCAATTTTTCTACCCACAATACAATTCTTTAGAAAATTAAATTTATTTTAGAAAAAAAATGACTTTTAATATGTATGCAATAAAATGAATTAATTCAACATGTAATCCTTACAGGTTTGTGACTGCAAACGACTTTGTAAAGAGTTTCTGAATCAGAATATGAAGAAATAAAAACAGTCAAATCATTGCAAGGGCTGCAATTGTTGTGATGACAATTTCTGCATTTATTTCAAATTTATTATCCAATGATTGAAAAGCATATATTCTTATTTAGAAACTTTTTACATAAATATCAACAGTTTAGTAGTTACAATGTCACACTTTAGATAATTATCAGATTACTTTTTGTCATTCTTAAAAAAAACTTCTATACAAATAACAGAATTGGTCGATCTGTCAAAGCTTAAGTGGTACTGCTGTCGAAAGAAGGACGGCTAATAAAAGAAATTAATCCATTAACATTTGTTCAGTTACTAATATTTACAATAAATATTCGTTTTAATATCCAGCTCTAGAGAAAAAATTTAAATTTCAATGAAAAACTTCTCTGTTAACCAATTTTCAACTTTGTTTAATTATAATTGATAAAGAGAAAAAATATAGTAATATTTATTTTAAAAGACGTCCCCTTAAATGTTAAATAAACCTGGGTATTGTCTGTTACCCACTAGAAAAACATATAAAAGTCGTTTTTAAGGCGCACTCGCTACCAATATACTACACAGCGTCGATTATCCAAAAATCGAAGGTTCCAAAAAGTGGTAATGTAGTGATATAAACCAAAACTCTGAAGATTAATAGCGTCGTCGCAATCATCATTTCGAAAAAATCTAGTGTGTTTAGTATGCGTTTGTGTTGTCAACTGATTGGGATATTGCGAATCGAAGGTGCATAAAAAGAATCATCGCATGCTGGAAGAAAAGAGGAGGTGACGCTGAAGGTGAAGGTAAAGGTTTAAGGAAAGGGGAAAATGGGGAAAATGGGGAAAATGGGGAAAATGGGGAAAATGAAAATGGAAATGAAAATGGAAATGAAAATGAAAATGGAAATGAAAATGGAAATGAAAATGGAAATGAAAATGGAAATGAAAATGGTAAGGGGGATAGAGGAGCGATTGCATATTGCAGCGTTTAAGCACTACCGCCTTTGACGACGACGATGACGAGGTGGTCCTCCTTCAGGCCCTCTTCGCTGAGGTTGGGGCAAGTGCGCTTGAGCAGGTCCGTGGAGAAGGCGCACGGCGGGAAGGCGTAGAGAACGCCCGTGCCCTCGGTGTCCTTGTTCAGGAGAGAAATGACACCAGCAGCCTCCTTCTGCTTGAGGTAGGAGACCAGGTTCCTGAGGGGGCGCGTCTGCACGTTTGCGTCTTCGTTCGTGACAGCGGTGCTGGAGCCGGCCAGGCCGAGGAATATCGCGTGCGAGCTCGACGTCTGAATCCTCTTGGAGACGTCGTCCAGCTTGGGCTGGTCGAGTCTCAGTCTCTGCGTGATCCTGAGCATGTGCTTACCCTCCTCGTCCTTCATGAGGCCGTCGATAATGTCGGTGTCGCCGTCGGTCAGGTGAAACTTGGCTGGGAAGAGGGAGTTCTTCAGTATGAGAGCACCCGACCAGACCGCGAGGGACTTTCTGGCGACGTCGGGCAGCGTGCGCGAGCCCCCGAGCATGCCGGGGCGGGCGTTCTCCGTGTCGGAGTCCGAGTCCAGAGGCCGCCTGCGGGGCGAGCGGGAGCGCGAGCGGTCGACGCCGGGCTCGCGGGAGAGCGAGCGCCTCGCGCTCCGGTGCGCCGCGTGGGCCGCGTGCGCCGCCTCGTACTCGCTCTCCGGGGCCGCTCGTCGGCCGCTGGCCGCCCAGTCGGCCTCGCCCTCGCGGGGGTAGCCGCCCTCGGGGTAGCTGCCCCGGTAGCCTCCGCGGCGGGCGCCGCGGGCCTCGTGCCAGGAGGCGGAGCCCCGCCCGCCGCGGAAGCCGCGCGACGAGTTGTAGAACTCGCCCTCGGCTCCGTAGGGCTCGTAGCCGGCCTCGTAGTCGGCGGGTCGCGCGCGGAACTCGCTGCTGCTTTCATCCGGGTAAGGGCGCGTCTTGAAGCCGAAGCTCGGGTTCACGTCGGCGAAGTCGACGCGCAGCCGGCGATCGGGTCCGCCCAGAGGGAAGCCGCGCATCTCCTTGACGGCGGCCTGCGCGGCGTCGATCGAGTCGTACAGGATGTACGCGTTGCTGTCGCCCTTGATGTAGTCGATCTTTTTTATCGCGCCAAACCGATCGAACTCGCGTTCGAGCTGTGCGACGGACGTCCAAGGGCCGAGGCCACCAACCCATATGCGCGTCGTCGGCGTCGCCTTGCCATAGCCGATCTTGCACTGGAACTTGCCAATGTACTGGCCCGACAGCTCTACCTTGCAACGGTGGGCCATGTCGAGGGTTTGGAAGCGCACGAACGCATATGCGTTGCCAGTGCCCGGAGGTGGCCGCTTTATGTCGATGTCGTCGACGATGCCGTACTTGCTAAAGATGCGCCGCAGTTCCTCTTCAGTGATGTTGATTTCAAGGTTGCCGGCGAAGAGGGTGCGCGTAGCCAAAGGGTCATCTTCGGGTGACACGTGATGCAGGTAGTTAGGGAACTTGTCCTTCTTGTTCTCGACGCGCTCGAAGCCGTGAACAGGGTGACGGACCATCATGTGCCGTGGTGGCCCGTAGTGGTGCGGAGGCCCCGGATGAACGTGAGGTGGTCCGTGGTGTAGCGGGGGTCTAACAAAATCATGGTGCGGAGGTGGTATGGCGTCCCGACGCAAATCCCTAGGTGGTATGCCTACGGGTGCCCCGTATACTCTGTCGTAACGTTCAATTGGTCTGTGTCTCTCACTCGCTCCCGGCGATCTAGCGTAGTATCGGTCGTACTCTGGTGGGGTTAGAGAGCGCGGCCGTCTGTAAGCTTCTGGCCTCTCGTACACTGATTCTGCTAACGCCAACTTGTCGTAAATAGGGATTCTAGGCTTCGCATATTTTGCATCTCTGGCATCTTCGTGGCTGCGGAAACAAACATAAGCTACTCTCTCGTCAAGCTCGTGAGCTATTCTTATGGAGAAATCTCCAAACTTTTTATATTCTCTGTAAATTGTTTCCTTAACAACTTCGTCGCTGGCTTTTGGATGTATGCCGCTTACACATAGTACCTTGTAGCTGTAAGGACGTTCGGTAGGAATCTCACGTGCTGCTCGAGGGTATTCCTCTCGATGAGACCCAGACTCAATATATCTGGAACGTGGTGGTGGTGAAGGACTCCTGGCTCCTCTGCTACGACGACGAATTCTTTCTGGAGTTATACGCTCATCACTCGAGTCTTCGTATCTAACAATAAGAATGTAAAACAATTTTCATTCAAGTGATAAAACATAGACATTTTAATTTAATTATTCTTTAAATGAAAATACAAAAAAAAATATTCCAAACTTGATATAAATAAGTTAATAATGAATCTCGTTTCATTTTAAAACAAAGAAAAAAGATAATTAATTGTTTTATATGCAGTAAAAAAATTAGTTTTATTTATATAAATTATTAAGGTAATTTTATGATCATTCAATATTAGCAACTGGAATATTATTTTAATAAAATACGTACTTCACTAAAAGTTAATTATTTTTCTATTTCACATTTCCTCTCAATTATTTCTTTCTTTCAATATAACACAAACTTTAAAATAACTCGATAACTATAAAAAAACAGAGCAAATCAGAAACTAGCACTTGTAAGAGATTTAAATTCTATGTGTACTTGCTCTTCCTTTCGCACTGATTTTTGTTTTCCATTTTTTTTACACAAACATTAAGCACAAAAAATTACTCGAACAATTGATTTATTTATACTTCTGTTGCAACTAAACAAATAAGCCACTTAAAAGTTACACTTAAAACACAGTGTACCCTGAACTATTAAATTACCTCTTCATTATGCACATATATTAATTCACTTTTTGAAATAAGAAAAAAAGAGATGAAGCCACAAAACTAGCGTCTACACTGGATTCTCGAAAATTCCGCTGGCTAACTTACACTGATAGGTACATTACTTCACAAGAAAAGTATTAGGCACTACGTCGCAGAGGGACAGAGAAAGAGAAAGAGCGAGAGGGAGGGAGAGAGAGATATATATGTATAAGTATGTATATAAGAGGGAAGAGGAGTTCGTTTCTCTTGCGAAAAATTCACTCCCAAACAAGGCGCGCGCGGGTCACACAGCAGCGCATGCACTCGCACAATTTGAATCGACGCAACTGAGGTGACGCCGCGCGCACAGCTCCTGCCTGAGGAAGCCAGCGAAATGGCCGAGGTCGCGGTGGGCGCAAGCCGTGTACGAGTACACTCACCGTCCGATCGATGATCGGCCTCGCTTGACTCGCGAGGGTGGCGAGTCCCGACTCGAGCTACGCTTCATGTTGTTTCGAATCTTGACGGTGATCTTATGTCTATCGTCCCTTGGAATCCCAATCATCAACGCTATTCTCCGCTGACCAGCCTCCGGGACGACGGCAGATCGGCCGGACGTCGAGTCACGCGCCACTAGCCCTTTTTCGGCTTATATCCTTAATAGGAAAGATAGTTTCGCGGTATGTATCCGGCAGCTACTACGTGCCGGAAATTTTCCTGACGCTACTTCGATGAACGTCGAGATGAGTGAAACAACTAATTTCACCTCCGACTGCAGCTTACGATGTTCCCAAGAACACTGTACAGTGTTGTACAGTGTATTTCAATGAAAATGAAGGCAAATATGGCGGATTGACCGCGGGGCGAGGTCCGCGGGGCGTGGATCGAGATTTCGAGACTACGACTATCGATCTCAATACAGCCAGAGTCGAGTCTGACGCCTGTTGCAGACCACTGGAGCCTTTCTACAATAGCGTGGCAGGCGTGTCAACACGCGCGGTGTTAACACGGCGCCACGCACGGAACAAATTGATTGTCCCTCTTTAGTTTTATATACTCCATGTTCGATTATTCAAATGGTAATAAACGAGCATTAGCATATAAAACTGAAGATGGGAGGCAAACAATTTGTTCCGT
>UXGC01001051.1:6598-26122 GCA_900480045.1 Eurytoma adleriae
TAATATTTTGTAATATTTTGTAATATTTTGTAATATTTTGTAATATTTTGTAATATTTTGTAATATTTTGTAATATTATTTTTGTAATATTTTGTAGACGTTTAGTCCAAATTAATTGTTAATATCACGACACTCTAAATGTAACTCGACGTCCAACAGCTGCTTAAAACGAATCAACAGGGCGAGCGTCAGAATCAACCACACTCGTACACGCAGGACGCAGTCGAGTAAACTGAAGTTCATAGGAGGGGGGATAAAGTAAGTTGCACGTAAGACGTGCACCTGCGCTGCAGGCGGCCGGAGGTCGAGTTCCACTTTGCGTAACTAACGACAAGAAGATAAGCAGTGCCGTCAACGGCGCGGAACGCGCAAGAAGTACCAAAGGAAATTTCGCGCGGAAGCCACCGGAATCACCTCGGGGAATGCCTTCGGGAATGCCTCCGGGGGATGGCTGCGGTCTGGGTCCAGCAAAGATTTTTTTTTACATTCGCGCTTCGTTTCGCCTTCTTAAGCCGAACTTAGCGCAGAAGCGTTTGTACTTTTGAGGGTCGGTTAAGATAATACTGCTAATGCGAGAGGGAAATCTAAAAATTAATTTAGATAAATTATACGTATAAAGAGGGGGACTTTATAGAGAGACGATTATTTTTCGAATGATTTGAAGTTTTTATTTCAATCGTATAGTATTATTGCAGCTGCATAAAATTTAATTGGTAATGAAAATCTCTGTTTTATTGTGAATATTGTAAATTTTCTTGCAAACAATTATATTTTTCAATGACGATGCAACAGTATAAATTATATTTTGCTATGATTTAAACTTTACATTCGAAATCAGACCCTAAATATTTTAAACCACAAAATAATAACCATTGATTTATTCAAATAAGATGAGAAAGAAAAAAAAGATTCTAGACTTTTTAGACTTCTTAATTATTTTCGTTATTTAATATTAGCGCAATCGTCACTTGAAATCTTCTTAAAAAACATTCGAGAAATTTACGCAGGGATTTTAATGTTACGTTAATGGGAAAAAACTGATGCGACTGCTGTCGTTCGTTCAGTGCCAAGTGTTTAGCCGAGATAAGAGTTTATGCCAGTTGTAGCCGGTGTGTAAATTTATGCAAAGGAATTTTCGTTTCCATGTAATTATTTATAGATGTAAGACTTACTGATGCTCACTGAAAATGAGTTTCCGCATTGCATGTAAATTTGGATGTCATCGATTAAATGGTGATCGAATCAATTAAATAATTTTTAATTAAATTCATTTAATTGAATCAAATAAATTTTTTGTCAGTGTATACTCCGCGATAGATAATTTCTACTTTTTACTTATTTACCAAATATTTAAGTTAGAAACACGTGTATTTTTGCATAAAAAATTGAAGAAGATAGAAAACGCGAAAATTAACAGTTTCGAATTTTTCTTTTTAAACTAAAGTCGAATAACTTGAAGGCAAGATAAAATTAAATTTGTAACATTTGCACACTTTTGCAATTAGATTACTAAGAAGTTGCAGTTCATTTGACTAATTTTTCTTAGTTATGATGAACTATATAGATAATGATATTCTTTTTTTCTACAACAATAATATTTAAGTACAAAAGCGACTTAATATACACAACAACATAATAATAGTAAGTTATCGTACACTTTTTTTTATACTGATTGTTTGAAAATGAAATACTGATATAAAAAATTTCGTAAAGTGAAATCATTTTCCCCTTCGCTTGCGCAACCCACGCAAAATTAATACACCTTGAATTACTGCTAAACCACTGAAATTGTCGCTCTAAAGTCGACCAGATCTGAAATAGCAGTGTGCACGAGATCTCGCCTCGTTAATCAGGCAAACGACTGATAGCGTCCGCGCTGCAACCTCAGCTCCTACGATTTCACCGTTTATTAGCAGATGGCTCAGGGGATCGTGCTCGCCTCATGCGCTCTTTTTACGGTATGCACGCGCTCGCGGCGTAATTATAATCGAGCGCCTTATCGTACTCCTATTTACCTTGGCTTCGTCGCGTCGCTAACAATATTCCACACGAATTCTCCACTCCCGCGGAATATGTATGCGTACGCAGTTCGATTCCGATCGGTCGAACGGCACGCGACGTTAACTCGATAATACTCGTTGCGTTTGCGCCGATTGGCACCTTTGGCAATGCGCAAGTAAATAATTTAATTCAGTTTAGAAATATAATAAGTATGAGTTGATTAATTGTTGCAGTGTGAATGAGGAACAGTTCGTTAGGTATTTGGACGTGAAAACATCTACTTTACTAAGTTTTTATTTTTGTTAGTTGTTTTATAGTCAGTAGAAGGTAGAATAGAAATATACAATAGAAATTGATATGTTGAAATAACAAAATAATCAAAAATAATAATTTCAATTGTAATATAAATAATTCACGAAAATACAGTTTATAATGTGTTTGAAAATAAAGTAAAATCAATAATACTGATATTTGGGAAGAATTATAAGAAATTTGTTTGTATTTCATTATATCCGTCTGATAGAATATTGAAAAATAATCGGCGCGTGTTTGTTTTTCAATTTAATGCTTATTACTAAAGATATCTCATATTAAAATGATGCATGACGTCACGATTCCATGACATACGGATATATGCTATTCTATGGTACTGCCAACATTGTATTGCATTTTGAAATACCTTTATAAAAATTAAATTAAAAAAAACTAATTACTCCTTCCTTTTAAATACAAATTTTTATTTTTACATTGGCGCAGAGGATATAACAAGAATACTATAAATTAATTCATTGTAATATAGTAAAAATTCACGAACAAATCTGTTAACTGTTCCTAGAAAGTCAACACTGCACTTATTTCGAGTAAGCTTCTGTTAAAATGAAATTTGTCGAAAAATTCGATTTGTACGACAATTTATTCAAAACAAGATTGTTTTGTCTTGCGCATATGAAACTATTATAATTTTTTCAGAGTATATTATAATAAAGATCAGATGCACCAACCACTATTTAAAACCCTTTGATATTATTCGCAATGTCTGCCGTAACCATGACCACATTGAATGAAATATGCCGAAATTTTATATAAAACATTCTTTATATATATTTTAACTACAATATACAAAAAAAACAAAGTTTTGCCTTATAATGAGCACCGAGCAAGTTTAAATTTTCAACACCGCGCTAATAATCTTATCTTATCAGTCGCAGTCAACAAGCGAACGGAGAATTTTCTATGGTTGAATAGAGCGCCGCGAATCGAAGCCCGCGCGCATTTTTTCCTCAAAAAATAAGCGGCGCGATCGCTCAGTCGCGAAACCCCGTTCGGAACGAAAACAAACGGCCGACGAGCGCTCGTCGGATAAGTTCGACGCGAGTGTGCCAAACGAGTGCGACGATGGAGAGCCGAGCGAGTCTGATCGGTCTGCTGCTGGTTCTGGGCGTGGCGATGGTTACCTCGGCCGAACCGGAGGTAACCACTAAGTTTGGACCTGTGCGGGGTGCCTGGTTCAAGACCTTGAGGAAGAACGAAGTGGCTGGATTCCTGAGTCTGCCCTACGCTGAGCCGCCGTTGGGCGAACTACGATTTGAGGTGTGTTTCTGGTTGTTTGATTGAATTGTTTATCAGCGATTATTTCCCATGTCTTTATTATTCTCTTTTTGCTTGCGAGTTTTCATATACCTCGTTGACCTAGAATTTGGTAGGAAAATGATACTTATAAATACCAGTTCTGGAGTGATCGGTGCTTGTTGAAGTGGATCAGAAACATCACCTAAGTGATCAAAATTTCATCGGGTGATGACTTGCCCATGTACTACGCGAGTTGAATTTTTGCGAAACTTTTCTGGATTGTTCAAGGTGTATCCCTGCTACTCTGCCAAAGAATCAGTGATTTGATAGTTTAAAATGTGGAATTTCAAGAATTACGATTGTTTTCAATTATCCTATTTGGATGATATTCTAACGACAATAATCCTGTTTTTATTAAGGAATATCTACAGTCACATGATTAGTTTTATTTCTACTTTACTGATCTGTGTGTGGCTTTTCAACCAGGAATCGTATTTGATTATCAAATCTTTATCAAAAGAAGTACTTATAAATAGGGCAATAAATTTGAATCGTAATTTGAAGCTAAATTCAATCTGAAAAATGTAGGAAGATTAGTTATTGGGTTACATCGACACCTACGCATTTGAAAGTTTCGACATTTGGTTTAATTCCTGGGCAAACCCAATGATAACAAATATTTTTTCAAGTGACTTACACGTATTTAATACTGCGAAAGCTCATTCACCCATAAAATCACGAGGCGAATTTATTAATTCGCTGTTTGATTTAAAAGGATTTAATAAAGGAAAATATAAATGTATCCACGATGTTACAGATATTGTATTTTAAATTAATGACATCGGCGATTGTGAAGAAGAAAAGATCTGGTTTACATTTGAAGAAGTATACTATCAATATAATATACTTTTAGCAAAAATGTCCATAAAATTACAGATTGAAGTAGCATATTTTTCACCTTCTTCCCCATAATCGTCGACATTTTAATGCAAATTCTTTTAAATCCGTTAGTAAAAGTTTAACAATTTATTTCCTTAGAATCCTCGCTTGTGGACTAAAAAGTGGACCGAAGTTCGAGATGCTACGACTGATAGACCGAGTTGTTTGCAAAAAGTCGCATCTAAAGTTGTGGGAAGCGAAGACTGTTTATACCTGAACGTTTTCACACCAGCGGTAAGGAATAATTTGAAAAAAATTAACCAATTTTCTCTACGTAATTCGTTTTAAACGTGATTCAAAAAATTTATATGATGACTCAGTATGTAATTGAATTGGCGTAATAATAAAGTATGATCGAATATTTAAACAGAAAATTTTTTTAGTCACGTCAAGTATTCAAGAAAATTCGTTATCTCGCGGTAAAGGTAAACTAAGCTTTTATTATACAAAGCATATCAAAAGCGGCACAAATTTTTATCTGAAGGAAAAATTAGAGGTCACTACCGCTTAGAATCCACTGCTATTTGCATAGACTTACTAATTTATAGAAGATTGTATTACTAAGCGTTAAATGTATATAAGAGCTTTCTATGCAAAATAATGAGTAATATCTCTGATATTCAATTTTTATTAGGGAAACAACAGGTGATATTAGTACTTAAGACATTTCCAATAAAAAAATTGTTTTAAATTATACCGCGTTACAAAAATCAGTATTTTAAGTAATCAATTTTGTGTTAGTTCAAAAACGTAAACAAATTAATATTCAATAAACATTAGTACAAGAAGTCTTATCATTCTAGTGAAATAAATGCAAGCCACCTTTCAAATTATCAGTGAAAAGTATATATTACGTTTTTCATAAAACCAACGTGTTTTATATATTTTAAGAAAAAATATTTTTTAAAAGCCCTGTAAGAGTAGGGACTAGGCACAAAATAGCTCGTATTAACTTCCCAGTTTTTTGAAATGATGTGATTCGCATCAAATGAATAAATAATGAAAAATCGTGCGAAAAAAATAATTTACATTCGAAAATCGAAACTCTACATACGATTTTTCAGACATTATTGTCATTCTCGGGGCGTGTTCTAAAAGATTTAAATTCGGTTGAGTGTACATATTTAGACAATCCATGCAGACTGTATAAAATCTTATACATATACTTTAACGTAATCTTTGAATAATCTATGTCTACTCATTTACATATAAATATATGTATAAGGAGAAAATCAAGAATCAAAATTTCGAAGCTAGTAGTAACAAACTAACAGAAAAGGGTCCTCCAACGCAGGAAGGTCGTACGTAGTACGAGAATGGGTCAAACGCCAGCTATGCCCATGCGCCGCTCCGCTGCTCGCGATCGTTTTACAGTTCACAACCTAACCTCGCCGGACGATGAAACCCGATCGCGCCCAATGTGCATCGGAACTCGAGCTCGATTGTTTTGCGAGCTCACCAAACGCGAATTGTTTTAATCGAAATCGCAGGCGAAACGAGCCCCCCTCGCGGCTGTATTCCGTTTGACGAATCGAACCGATTTTTTGACTCGCCCGTAAACGAGACCCGGCAAAAAACCGTAAATACGATCCAGCAACGCCGCGTAAGAAAAATTGTACAGTTGTGAAATAAATGCGATCGCGAAATTTGAGAAATCGCTTAATTTTGGCAGCATTAATTTTAAAGCCGCAGACTTTTTCCTTTGTATGCAAAGTAAACTCGGCGATATTCAAATGCGAGATAATCCGGAATAAGTTGCGTGTGTTTTGGGACCTGGAGGTAATTTGAATTTCTCTAGAAATTTCGGATTCGTTCTTGTTTAAGAATTAACAGTTTATTGAATCAGCATACTTTAATGGAAAGGCTTTTGAACTGTAGCAATTTTCACATGACCTTGCGGAGGTCACGTCTAGCCTTTTCGTTGGCACTAATCGAAATTAAACTCATTCTGCCTTTTTGATTCGCACTAATTGAAAAAATTTATGAATTTAAGCCTTTTATGTTATATATTTTAGATAACAAAAAATGGAAATGCTACACAGCCGAAAAAACTACCAGTATTGGTGTATATTTTTGGAGGTGGATTCAAATGGGGAAGTAGCGATAGTCATTTACTCGCACCCACATATTTACTGGACCAAGAGATTATTCTTGTCACAATGAACTATCGATTGGGTGCATTAGGTAATGTATAATTTTCACATTTTTATATTGAATATTTAATAATATCGAGATTTATTCGATATTTATCAGATTTTTAATTAATTCTTGTGTTACAAATATTGAACAAATATTTTAACGCAATGTAGGTCATATTACGTTTATGAAATACCGATGACGCTCGCAATAATATGAATATTATTTAAAAATCAATTACCGCGGAATGATTATGATTTAAATAAAATATTATAATACATCTTTCTTGTAAAATTATTTTGATAAAAATTTTTCTTTGATGGAATACACTTGACATTCCAAAAAATGTAAGTCAATTGCAATTATAAATAAAACTAAATTTGAATAAAAAAAATTAACGGGATTCTATTGATATGCGGGAAGTCAAAACAGTATATACTTTAGCTTATATATAAATCAGAAGTACTACTATGATGTAGTTCTGTTTCTAAAGCCAGTGTCCTTTGGACTCCATTCGCATCAAGATCAAGGAGATTTCAAGGTCAAATTTGTAAAAATCTGTGGGTAATCGTATTATTTTGTCACAGGATTCGTTAAAAGCAACCACAAAAATATAAAAAGCAAAGACTGAGCTCAAAAATTAACTTTCTTTGTAAAAAAGACAATTTGACCATGAAATGACCTTGACCATAACATGAAGGGGATCAAGGAATACTGGATTAGAGTGTAGCAACCTCAATGAAATACATCTTAGTGACATCTCTGGATTGGATACATTTTTTTGTACACGTCTGTGTTATTAATTTGTCCACCACTACAAATTATAATATGATTATTATTCCAAAGTTTGCCATTTTAATTTAGTGATAAAAAAACTGTGTAAAAAAAATAATATCTCTTTCTTTATTCCAAATCCACGTATTATAAAGTACATTTCCAAATAATATAGTATCGTTAGAATCTCTCTAATAAAATATTTCCAACGCAAGAACGATAGTCCATAAAGAGCGCAAAGTTTTTCATTAAGTAAAGTAACGAGCAAAAATAAGCGCGATAAGATTCTCGCCCGAGCAAATGCGCAACAAACGCATAATGCACCCCACGGCTTCCTGGTTACTCGCTCGCGCGATTTTCACTCCCGCAAGAAAGGAAGCCGGCGGTTGCGCGCAAGCGGAGAAAGCGCGCGGTCGCTATCAGATTCTGTTATGCCCAGCGGCCGGCGTAATTCGCGCGCTCCCCGCACAGCCCGGCCGCAGATCCCCCCGGGCAGATAAGCGACCGATATGCTTATAGGTTTCTTCAGCAGCGGAAGCGCCGTCGCGCCCGGCAACTACGGCCTCAAGGACATCGCCGCGTCGCTCGTCTGGGTGCGCGACAACATCGCGGCGTTCGGCGGCGATCCCGGCTCCGTCACGCTCATGGGCCAGAGCTCCGGCGCCGCCTCGGCTCAGATACTGGCTGCTAGCAAGGCTACCAAGGGGCTCTTCCATAAGGTTTGATTTTTTACCATCTGTTTTGGCAGAGAATAGTGATCGAGATGTAGGTCGTTGAGAGAAAGACTTAGGTGATGACTCAGAAACATTCCGATCAGTGTTGAAGAGATTCTAGATAGAAACTGGGACCATTAGGCAGGTTTCTGGTCAGAATTTTTATCAGAGGTTGACCAATTACCAGAGGATCAGTTGTATTCTGGCCAACTTATGGTTAATTTTCTTCCAGGGTTGAAGTACCCTAGTAGAAATACCTAAGGATTTGATGGGAAATTGGTAAAATTGTACTGGATTCTGGTAGGATTTGTCTCCCTCTTGTATATGGGGCCTTATGGAAAACATGGGATTCTGGTAGGGATCTGATCAGGAGCAGTGGGATTTCTCTTGCTAACTAGGATTTCTACTGGAGAAGTTGCTAATTTTAAATTCGCTGAAATGTCTAGTACCTTTTCAAATCGAATTCCAAGTTCCTTCTCCAATCGAGTTCCGATTAGCATTTGCTTCAACGAAGTTCTAGTTAAAAATATCTTCCTCTCAACCGTCAGTATAGAAGAATGCCTTTAAGTACAAAAGACCAGATCGATAATAGTTTATTGCAGTATGGAGATTTATCTACGAAATTTTTAGAGGCATGATTTTGGTGTTTTTCAACCCTGAATGAAGTATCACTGCATTAAATATTTAACCGACCTGTTTAAATTGATATTGTCATAAGTCCTTTGTTGTGCATCCTTTGGATTTGAAAATAACTCCATTACTTAAGATTCTTTCCACTTTATTGGATTTCCATTAATTCAACTTTAATTTATGCTCAACTCAATTACTGTCTATTAATTTACAGTTGAACGAAATAGATTTTAATAATATTCAAACACATAATTTATTAGTTGATTACAATGAGCGGATCAGCCACAGCGCCTTGGGTTGTACATACTCACGAAGCTATAAGGAATGCATCTCTGCACGTGTCAAGCCTCGTTGGATGTTTGGAGAATAAAGCCACTAATGCTACCAATAATGCTACTACTCCTACTCCTCCTATTACTACTACTATTGCTATAAATACTACTAGTCCTACAGCTAAGTTGGATAACACAAATGGTAACACTACAGCAACGAAAATCACGAACGCGACGAAAGAAATCAGTCAGCAGATAAAGGAATGCATGAAAAAAGCTGATGCTGTGGATATAGTTGACAAGTCATTTTACGTGAGTAGTCTTTTCTTTATTGAATAATTATTTCTATTTCACTATTATATATCCCAATTGAATAGACAAATATCGTAAAGTAACAGAAGATTGCAAATCAACGGATGTATCAAAGAAGGTGATAACGTCTTGAAAAATAAAAACTAGATATTCTCTTCATAAAAGTGATAACTTCCTTGTGGAGTTATCACTATGAAGAAGATATCTCACCCTCATAGTTCACCTCATTCAAGCTACTGTCCAAATTATAACCTTTTTTAAGCTATTGTTCGAGTTATTGTCTACTTCATTACGATGACCAAGTTATCTAACTCGTCTCAATCGTCAAAAATTTCAAGGCGCAATTGCGCGTGAAAGTTTAGCTCCTTACGTACTTTTATTATCGTAACATTTTATTGCAATGTACATTACAATAATATAATAAAATATAAAATGTTGAACCTCGAACATCGAAGGTGCACGAGTGTTGAATTCACCTAGCCGTATTGAATGCAGCTTAGTAACCAAGCCGAGGAGGCGATTAAAATAGCCGGTGCTTCCGGTATTTCCTCGCGCGCTCATTAGCATCGCCAACATCATTAACAATAATTGCGCGGCTGATCGTCGGAGCGTTCCCTCCAGCCCCTTCCCCCCTTCGCCCTACCCGCGTGTAACGTATCTCTCGCTTATTGCAGGACGTGTGGCGGCGCAATCCCGTGTGCATTTTCGGACCGACTCTGGAGGCGGAGGCCGAGGGCGCCGTACTGACGGTGCATCCGGCTCAGAGTCTGCGCAAGGGCCTATTTAGAGACATGCCGTGGATAACCGGAGTCACGGCTGACGAGGGTCTAATCAAGACGACCGGTAAATAATGCACCGAAAACCTGTCCTTCTCTTTCGCTTCTCTTCCCTTTAGAAAACGCTATCTGGTTAGCGCGAGTGCATGCTAGTCTACTACCTTCATTTTTTGCGATAATTACATATAAAATCAGGATGTGTCAATCAGAGCGATGGCGTTTGCTTCATTTATTTACAGGGAGCGTAAATTTATGAGCGTTGAAAATTTTTATTGGAATTTCGATATTATTTCAGGAAGTCTGGGAGTAATTTGGTTATAAGAGTATTTATTGTTCCGTTCAATATTTAACTTTGGAATTTTCAAATCGTTTAAATTGTTAACGTAATTATTAATTACGTACTTTATTTCAAGAAATGTCAAGTTATTGTATTTGCATGATTTATTCACTGTGAAATGCATTAGCGTCGAAAAGTTTTATTGGAATTTCGATATCATTTCAGGAAGTCTGGAATTAATTTTGTTATACCAATAATTATTATTCTAATTCAGTATTTTAACGACGGAATTTTTGAACTATTTAAATTATTCACATTATTTGAAGAAAAGTTAATTTTATCAATCTTCAAATTTCATTACAAATAAATGTAAAAAAATGAAGCTTTTCTTACTTAAGTCGATAACTCACAATCACATCTTTTCATCTTTTAACATTAGAAATCAATTAAAAGATATAAGTAATCTTCCTTTGCTCCTTTGTTTCAGATCTCTTTTTGAACGCCGATATAAAGAAGGAGTTCTTGCAGAATTACAAGGAAATGCTCGTGCCATATGTACTGGAGATGAAGGATGTGATCGATAACGTCACCGCAGCCACCGAGGCCATCGTGGATTTCTATTTTAAAGGCGACGTACCCGCGAATCTGGAATCGAACATCACCCAGGTGAGTTGGTTACCAATGAGCATCAAATTAGAGCTATTTTCGATATTACGTTACTTGGGAGTCATTGAAGTACTTTGACTCACGTTGATTAGCACAGGCTGTTAAGTGACAATTTGTTTTTATTAGATTACCAGTTCGAATATGTTTTACATTTCTTTTTTTTATCAAAACATAGTATATCTCAATGCTACGTTTATAGTGAGTGAAAAATTAATTCATGTGGTGTTTTAGTAATGCATTTTTCCTAAAATTCAATGATATTTAACAATCTATTTCAAATTACATTTTCACCTCAGAAACTTTTTCTTTGTATCTCTATGTCGTAGGATGGTACCGATTTAAGTAATAATTAAGCAATAATATGTAAATGTTTCTGAAGTTGTTCTACATTATCTAAAAAAATATTATTTACGTTTGATGAACCGAAATAAATTATGGGTTCAAATAAAAATTAAGAAATACAAATTAAATGAATATAAAAAATCTAAAATACACAAATTGGTATATTTAATGATTATTTTATTATAATATAGCTTATTGGAGATGGATTGCTGGTATGGCCAAGCTTTGATATATTAGAAAAGCTAAGTACTAAAAGGAAATCGAATGTATATTTCTATTTGTTCGCCTACGAAGGAACCTTTAGTAACTCATTCCGCATGAATACACCGTATCATTTTGGTATGAAGATTAATTCAATTTTTATTCAATTTTTATATAAAATACGAAGAACATCTAAAATTTAGAGTATTCAATGTTATCTTATGCAGGTGCAGCACACACTGATGATGTCAACTATTTGTTTCCAATTTTAAATGAAATATATAGGGATTTACAACTGGAAAATACAATGGGTGATCAAACAATGATAAACATTATGACAGAAATGTGGGCAAACTTCGTAAAAACAGGGTAAGACTTTTTTTCTAATTTCTTCAATTTCCAAATTTATTCTTACACCGTCCATAATCGTCAATTTGCAACGCATGTACGGAACAGAAACAGACCAATATTAGAACAGTACTCAATACCCGAACAATATTGCACAAATATTTATTTATTGATATATAATTATAAATTCAGTCATAATTTGCATTATCGATGTATTATTGAATAAAAAAAAAATTTATCTCTAAAAACCGGTATCGTGGATCGAAGTACTACTTGGTTAGGGTCTTTTAGAAATTCAATTTCCTAATTAGTTTTTTCCTTAAATAAAATAATTTTTTTCTGATACTATACACGTAGTAACTTACAAACAAATTGCAGGTGTAAGATTACGGTGATTCAAATACCTTAAAAGAATATTTTCTGTATTTTTTGTCAGCCACATTAAATTAAAAACAGTACTTTTTGGTGCGTTTGCATGCACTCTACAAAATTTTACTCAAAAATTATTACAAAGGCCATTTAAATACGCGTGAATCAAGTGTACAATTGTTCTTAAACATTCGGATATTAGGTTGATTCCCTTATACATAAAATCCCACACACACCCATTCACTTGCCCCTCTTTTTATGAACCAAACCGCATCAGCATCAGCATCCGCAATTCCTCGCGATGCGTGTTTCAATTTGCAAAGAAAGCAGCGTCCACCTTGCGCGGTGGACCAATCGATCTCCATGAATCTTTCCCTCTCGGCGCGCAAGTATCGGCTTCCGGGCTTCGCCCCGTGAAATCCTCTCGGATCCGCGCGTAATCCGCCCACCGCATCCCGGAGCCTCGACTTGACCCTTTCTCCCCTACGGCCGGGTGCTCGCGTAATCCCCCCTTCCCCCTCCTCCCCCCTGGGTAGTCCCGCGCTCGCGTCACTTATTCACCGGGAGTCTGCGATGGTGCACAGGGTGCCGAGCGCCTGGCTGACGGAGACCTGGGAGCCTTATCAGAAGGCCCGGCAATTCATGAGGTTCGGCGACGGGCGCGAGTCCAATCACTCGCTGGAGGCGAACTTTCTGCCCGAGAGGATGGCTTTCTGGAAGCGGCTGATGAGCAACTACTCCACGCCGTTCGCCAGGGGCGAGGAGAGCGGCAAGGGCGCCGCCTCCTCCAGGTTCAGTCCGGTGGGTCATCTTCTGTGCCTGTGCTTCGCGCTGGTTCTTCTGCAACGGCGATTCTTTTGACGCGGTGGTTATTGATGCTTGGGCACGTGACGTGCTTTAAATTTTAAGGAAAAGATTAAATAAGAATTTTAGTGGTTTCTTTTATTGGGTATTATGACTATTTTGAATCGACGTTTGAAAGAAGTTTTAATGTTTCTTATAAAAATATTGTAAATAAGTAAAGATTAAGTTAAACACTTTTTTTATCAATGTTTTTTGAGTATGTTGTAGAATTAATCAGTGGTTCATGGCTAAAATTATAAGTTATTAGTTAGAAATTTAGTTTTTGTAAAGATTCTTATTATATTATGAAAATTCCTAAAAAGATTGTTGTGTTCTGAATGATTTAGAAATTTTAATAAACCTGTATCAAATCTTTTATTGAATGTGCATTCGAAAACTGGCTGGATTGTATGCCTAAAAAGTGACTTCTATTATTTTAAATAAGTAATGTTTCTTACATACACTTCTTAAGTACAGAAAGGCAAGTAGAGAAAGTCAATTTTGTGTTCATTTGTGAATTTCTGTAATGACAATATAAGTCCATTTTATTTCAAAATTAGTTAACGCTAAATTTCATAAATTTTGTTAAACCTTTTTAGTACAATTTATCGTCTAGTGTCACATAAAGAAGTTTGTTTATATTCGTTTTATACTAAGGTAACAGCAAATGGGACGTTCCAAAATTTTAAAGTACATAATTAAATTAGGGATCTTGCGCAGACGTCATAGTTACGCAATCAAATGATTTTGAAACATTGTTTAAATTAGGTGAATTAATACAGTGACGATTTATTTAACTGTTACGAAACGCAGTGACATTTGACAAGCATTACATAATTCTCATTTGATTAATAATCAATAATTTAGTTTAATCATGGAACCGAAACGCAGGAACAATATGTCAACGATAAAATCTTATCAGTAAGGACATATTGTACAGCGTATTGATGTAATGGAATAATAATAGTAATAATAGTAATAATAATATTGCGTATACTGGAAAGAAGATTAATATGCACAAAACTTGATGTATGTACATTCCACTCAAATATATCTCTTTTATTATACAGATGGTTTTCAAGTAGCATTTGCTTTTTTCTTTATACCTGTTTCCTGTACTTTAGTTTCAATCGCTTGTAAAAACCTATGGACAATATATGTATATTTATAAGAAAAAACACTATTCAAGAATATTTTCACTCCAGAGAGATCGGTGTTTATTAAGAGTGTTGAATGGACCTCGTATATACATTATCGATCAAATTCGATTTGTCAAATTTATTGATTAAAAATGAATTATGTTGTTTTCGACACTTTTAATAGAAGTTTGAATACGAACGTGGTGGTAAGTACAAAAATGTCCAGTTTTTGAAATACGAAGGGTAAGAATTTGGAAATATGTAACAGGTGGTTTAAAAAGAATGTGAACAACAGAATAATTACCAAAATAGTGTTAGGGTTTTCCCTGATTAGCTGGAGGGATGTTAAATTTGACCTTGACCATGATCTTCGAAGTCGTTTCAAAGTCAAATTGATTTCTTTAAATGTGACCCTACATTTTTTATAGCATGTATTTATTTATGGCGTTTATGAATTCAAAATAATTTTAATTTTCCTTTTCTCATGCAAAAGTTTTATTCCAAGATTTCTCGCTCCACCATTTTTCGCGGCGAAGAAAGTAGATTTCCAGCCCGCACGTATAAACATTGCAATTTTCGGTGAACGCGCACTTCGGCGAACTCATCCCCCGATTGTCCAGAATCAACAGCGAAAAAAAAAGGAACAAAAAGCAATTCAACCGGAAAAAAAGATAAAGACAGAAGCGCGAGCGTCCGCTGCAGCCGAAAAAATCCACGTCCCAAGGATAATTTTGTTCGCCCGTGTTTTCCTTGTCAACGACGAGACAAAAGCTTATTTAAACACGACCTGCTGCGCTCGCGCGCGCGCGGGTCCGCCAGGAAAAAAAAGGGGACGCACGCACCGAAAGCTTCTCGAATTTCTGAATCGCGACGCGAATGCGCCGTGCCGTTTTCCAAAGCTTCGCCCGCGCCGCGCCGCCTGCTTCCCCCCCGCCATCGGGTCCCTCCTTCTGTTTGTGTTTCTCTTTCACTTTCCGAGCGTTAGCCTTTTGCTCTCGGTGTCCGCTTTTCGTTTTACATTCAGCGTCATTTGCTCGGGACTCGAGCGAAAAGCGAGCGCCGGCCGTCCTCCGGCTCCGAGAGGAGAAGGGGGGCGGCCCATTCGCTGGAGACCAGGCCGAAAACAATTATTCGACTGCTCCGCAAACACGCGCAAGCCTCATCAGAGCCAACTTATTTGTCTATGCAAATCGTCAATCAACGAGGACTATCCGTCGGCGAGAGAGACAGAGAGAGAGAGGGAGAAAGGTACTGGTCCGGATACGTATATTGAACACGGTGTGCGCGTGCCCACACACACACACACACACGCACACACACGCACACATACGCACGTACATACGCTTACGTGTACACAAGTATAATCGTATGTGCAGACACACGCACGGACACACGCGCGAACACACACACACACACACACACACGCACACACACGTGCGTACGTACCAGAGCCTCAAATATCCGTCCAGTTCGTTTCGTATATACAGACGCTGGTGTGCAGTAGTCCTCCTTTCGTTACTTTTCGAGACTACGGATAATCGTTTTATCCGCGGTCGACGTTTTTCGGTCTACTTTTTACCGCTGCGTTTGTTACGCGCGCGGCTCCTATTTGATCTTCGCCGGTAGGTGGGCTTTTACAGTTTCGCGCCTCCGCGCGCCATTCGCGGTTTGGCCCGGTAGTATTTTTTCGTGGCACGCCCGGTCCGAAGTGAACTTTTGATATTTATTTTTTTACTTTTTCTCCTTTTTTTTGCCGGGAATAAAAAAGAGCGCCGTTGAAAGGGAGAACGCGTTAGAATGGAAAAAATCTCGCTGGGTTTCTCGCAAAATGTTTTTACTCGATGGGGGATGATGAATTTGAGAAATTAGTGGAGTTTGCGTGCGAACCAAAATTAATTGACGTTGAAAATTATTTTCACTGTTTTTTTATCAGTTTCATCATCACGTATTCTAGGGAAAATTTAAGCGCGAACCGTATTAATTGCTATGTGACCAGATATTGGTCGAATTTTTATTTCAATAAATTTTTAGAGTTATTTGAATAAAGTTCAAAGTTAGGTGATTGAAAATTATTTATGTTATTTTTTCCAGTCAGATCACGCACTCTGGAAAAATATTGATATCACATTTTTTTAAAGATAATAAAATAAAAATAAAAAATAAAAATTTAATATAAATTCTGGATTAGGTATCAGATATTTAAGTACTAATAAATATATTTTAATAATTACATTCAACAAAATCAGATAACAGTGACAACTTGAATTATAATTCAACTCGTGTCACTCGATCGCAAAAAAAAATGATTTGTAGCGAGTAAAATGAAAAAATTATCGAGAGCAAAATGATCGTCGAAAACAAAAGAATACCTTAGCAAATTTCGCCATTATTCGCACAAGCGAACCGGCAAAATAAACGAAACGAGGTAAAAAGATATTCCAGTTTTTTTTTTAGCTGGAGGAATGCACTTGGCGAATGTAAATTGAGCATCGATTACCATCGGGATCGGCGCGTCATAAATATACCTGCACATAGTGTCTGTACGCGAGTCCGCTATTTACGAGATTTAAAATGCAAAAGAGAGTCATGGCGAGAGATAAAGAGATACTTGAAATGAACGCGACGCTGATAGCATTTAAAATGAAGTGAGAGATTGATGGAGATGGTTATTGATTTTTTCATTATTTAAAATTAATGCTTGTCACGGCTAAAACATTTTCGGCATTGATAAATCAATTTTTATTAGAATTTAGTATCATTTTTTCACATTTAAATACTACTTCATTTCGGAGGATGTAACTAAGCACAGGATAATTTTTAATTTTCACAGCAAATAAAATATATTTAACAGAGTGGCACCGAAGGTTCTCATTGCCTCATGACCCGCTATGCCCCGATTTCCCTTACATTAGAAATGATATCTTCAATCGTAAGTACAAAGATGAACTATTTCATCGTCAGGATTATAAAGATATAAAAAAAACCTCGAGGAGTCTCAATCCTTAAAAAAGTCGCAATTCTATCTTATTTATTGGTACGAAATTCCTAGTCATTTATCGTAGATAAATATTAGTCATTACTTAAATATAAAGAGCGAAATTTAAACGAAATGTATCGGAATAAATAAAATGTATCTAACGGATAGTCAATAATACTAGATAGAACATAATAAATAATTAATTATTATTTCTTTCCCCGATAAAAAGCAGTGTACGGAAGAAAAGATTGCTTACAAGTAATGACGACACATCAGTGTATCTAAAGAGCCTTATTATATCATAAATCCCTTAAAAAAGAACGTCAGAACAATTTCCTCGACAGGCATTGAAAGTATCCCCGATTTTTCAGTCATTATACTCCGGCAGTATTACAGTTCGACTGCTCGGTGACTCGCGCGTAAGATCGAAGCCGCATGCCAAAATAAACTTGGTAACAACGCCGGCGCGCTGACAAAGAGAGAAGGAGACAGAGCGTGAGCAAAGAGATAGAGAACGCGTGCGTGTATGTATTAGAGGGAGAGAGAGAGAAAGAGATAGAGAGAGGCATCAGTCGTCGGCGGCTGGGGCGCGTATATATCCAAAATAAGCGAGCGCGGATTGCCGGCGCGAGTCTCGGTGATAGCAGTCCCGGGCAGCGGCGCACAATGCGCTAATGCGACACATTGTTCGTGCCGGGGAAAAATTGCCCCTCGTTACGCGTCACAATAGGGCGCCGCGCGGCGCCGTCGTCTCTCGTTGCTCGCGCGAGCTCCAGAGAGGCGGTCCACGAGCCGCCGGCCGGGGAGCGAGCCTAGGCGGCGAGCGGAGGGAGCGAGAGACACCAGCGATGTGTACAAACGGATGCGCTCGAGCTCGATTCCGGGATAAGCTCATTACCCCGCGTCTTCGCTCCGGAGCTTTTAGGCTGCGCCCTTTTCGGAGGGGGTGAGGATTGCGATAAGTTCGAGGAAGGATCACTTAAAAAAGGAGGAAAAAGCAGTGAGAGGATTGTTTTTTAAAAATTAGCTAAAAGAAAGATAATAATTTTAACAAAATGAAATAGATTAATTACGTCACATTCTTATAGATTAAGTGTAAATAATAATGTACTTAAGAAAAGTAAGCAATATGAAGTCACTTGGTCCAGTAATTATTATCGAAGAATCTGCAGTACAAGTATAATTAGATTGGGAAAAGTTATTATACGCTGAATAAAAGGTAAAATTGTATACGAATGGTTCAAATGTATTTTATTTTGTTAAAATTATTATCTTTCTTTTATGTAAGCGATCATCCTTACTAAAAAAAAGATCCGATACGATGAGAAGGCGTATCGGATGAAACTGAAGATATCAGGCTTCATATTTAGGCTCAAGAAAACATCATGCAAAGTTTCGAAGAGATTGGTGTTCCGGAGGTGAAACACTCTCCTGGTTAGTAAAACTTTAAGCTCCCAACCCGTATACGTCAGCGGTACAAAAATGTACTCAAACCACATTAACTTACCTCAAGTAAGTTAACCGCACGGCGTTTCGCATTAAACACACATGGCGGTTTAGAAGATGCGAGCCCTCAAAAGTTCGCAGGGCAAGTCAGCCATCGCGAGCTTCTCCCTTCTCGCGGAACAGCAACCGCGCGCAGCTTGAAAGGAAAACAAGAGAAGCGCAAAAGAAGCGGCGGGGATGCAGCGGAATTTAAAGCCGCGCGAGCGAAATTTCGCGGTACAGCGGGTTGAGCTTCCTTTTCCCCTGCGGGTAGAGCTGCGCTCGCTGCAAATCAAGACAAATCAACGTGCGCCAGGCAATTAACGGGCTATCAATCATCCGCGCGCAGCGGCCTCCGTACGTAAGCCCGCGGGGGACGCAGTCAGCCCGGATTAAAAAGACGAGCGAGAGGAGCGCGCGCGCGTACGTACGTACTTTCGGGGAATGGAAAATGCTATTAAAAGCCGTTCCGCGTAGCGGTGATTTCGTTTTTTCTTTATTTTGTGCGCGCGGGGCTCGCCTTTTCTCGCTCTCGGTACGATTGATACGCCACTGACACGCTTGATTATCTTTGCGCCGGATCGACGAAGAATTTTTATTTTTAAACCCGCTGAACCCGCTGTTTAATTGATGGCTGACGGACTTCACCGCGTACGTAAGGCTGCCATTGATTCGTCCATTTTTTACCTTGGTATTTTTAAATGCGCTCGCTTCAATTGATTCAAATGGTTGGTAGCGTTTTAAACTTTTATAGC